>NDXB01013371.1:86746-113821 GCA_002631895.1 Agapornis roseicollis | reverse complement strand
AACTATGTAAAATTAATAAAAAAAAAAAAAAAAAAAAAAAATTTAAGAAAAAATCCACATAGTAAGAGACTAGAACTCAGAGTCTGAAGACTTGTGTATGGGGACTTAACAGCAGAAGTTATGTTCGTTCTCTTACAAAGGACTTGATTTTTGAAATTACGCCAGCATATTTGTAGGAATTGTAGAAAATCTTTTAGGGGGCCTGACATTAATACCGAGAAATATAGCACTGAATAAAGAAGGTACTGTTACTAAAGGAATTAGGGCATTCATTAGTAGTCTAAAATTTGAATTATCTTGGAAAGAAAGTTAATGCAGAGTTACTAAATCAAATACCTATTTATGCAGCTGTTCTATTTGTCAGTTCAATTAGACTGACAGGATTGCTAAAGCCTTGGAAAATAAATGGCTTGTAGTTACCTGTCATGTATCAATACTTACGTATTATTATGCTAGTCTTTTTAAGCTCCATGGTGTTAAATCTCACATACCTGTGGTATTTTTTTTTTTTTGTTTATATATGAAAGTATTGCACTTAGTGTGCACACTGAATATTTTACAGAAGAAAAGACAGTTTGTTATGTTATTTGAAACTATATCATGCTGAGTCTTGTGGCCTGTTGGCATAGCAGTTTGTTTTTTGTCTTCATCTCTAGGATTCTAGTATCTATGACCACATATATAGATACAATATTCCATGGACAGGCCAGCTATCTATATTTAGCATTTTGGATGAGAGGAATTAGTTGCTTTAATTATTTTCTTTTTCCCCAGTTTCATGACTAGTGTATCCCAAGATGCACAAATTTACTTAAAAAGTTTAATCTACAATTCTATACTTTTTTTCTTTGAAAAATTAACTGGATCAATTTCAAATAAAACATGTGTATGTGATCCAAAAAGTGTCATCAAAACCAACTCTTCCTACCAAAATGGTTCCAACTACATGCCATCAGTGATTTACCCTGGACAGCACATGTGTTTCATTTACTGTGGTAGCATGCTGGATAATGAATATGAAGGAAAAAGCAGTCATACTCTTGGATATAGAGATAGTCATATTAGTTGTACTTATAAGTGCTTTCATATATGTTCTTGGGTTCTTTTGTCAAGAAAATAGAAGGGAATCTGTTAGTTGAGAAAATACTGTCTTTCAGATGCATGCCCTAGAAAGCTGTACTTTCCCATTTTATAAAGGGATGTATTTACCAAAAGTTTTAGGTAATAAGTAGGTGGCCATATATTTCTGGAGCTTGAGTGGGCACAAGACTACTGGCTCAGAGCTTTCCCCACATTTTTATTTTACAGTCTACTAGGAGCTTGTCTAACATTGTGTTAAGCACAGTTGTCGTGGCATTCAATGCTTAATTTTGTAACCTGTATTGTGTGATCAGTATCTGTAATGTAGCCTTGTAAGTCAGTTTTTAGTGGTAGAGATAATTTAAAAATAATTTAAATAATTTAAATTTAAAATCTAATTCTGATCCTGGGTGGATGTTTGGGTTTGTTTTTTTTGGAGGGGAGGGAACCAACACAAGCCTTTTGGTTAGGTACCTTAATGTCTAAGTTTTGGCTGTAGAAGCGATCTTTTATCCATTTCAGAGTAGCTATGGATAAGGATAAAAGTGATTCTTCAGACAAAGTACTCATCCGAAGAGTCAGCAAGCACAGTTAAGTTGGGATGGTGTTGTAGGTGGATCTTAAGTCTTACATGAAATGTCCCTTTATTTGCCTTGTGTGGAAATCATATGAGTTCAAGCACCTATAACTGGGGTTCCAGAATGCTGCCCACCAAGCTTACGTGCCACAAGTTACTCAGCTCTAGTCTGGGAGGTCTATTGAGGATGATTAGTCATGGCTCTCTGTCATATACTATACCTTTATGATAAATGAGTGATTACATATCAAGGAGTCTGAACAAAGCGGCTTAGAGCATTCTTGATTTAATTGGCAGCACTTTTATCAGGGCTGTGAAAATTGTATAGAAGACTCTCAATGTGTTACAACACCAGCATTCCTACGTACACTTTCTGTGCTAGAGCATCTTCCTTGCATGATGAAGAATGCTGGCCTATTTTGTTTGAAAAAAAAAAAAACCAAAACCAACCTTGAATTCATGCATGTTTCTTCTCTTTAATGATGTAAACTATTTGATTTTCATTCCAGTCAGTTAACAAATACGAAATGAACATTCAGAATGCTTTCCTTAAACTTAAGTTACACCTGAGGTTTTGTGACAGCTTCACTCAGGTGTATTTTGGAAATTAATTTGCTGCACCACTTGAAAGATGCATTGGTCTTAAACAACAGAAAATAAAGATTCCTGTTGTGATCTGTGGATTGTTTGTTGCCTGTAGTTTGATGTTCAGTATAGGAACAAAAGGTGTGATTAGCCAGTTACTTCCATGCACTAAACTATATGAAGCTTGAAGAGTTTAGGTAAAAACATTAATATACTTCCCAGAAAAGCAATGTAAAAGTTCCATGAAGGAAAGGGAGAGTTCTCCTGAAGAGAGCATGCTAAGACTTCTCAAACTATTTGAAGCATATTTGAAGTACTCATCAATTATTAGTGGCTTGCAATTCTGTAGCCATCTAAAATAAAGCTGGAGTTTCAGTATAGCTTGCAGAAATAAGGCACTTGGGATAACCCCACTCTTCAGTCTCCTGTGACTTTTTCTGCAGGTTGGAGGCTTGTCACAAAGCCATATGAATGCTTTAAGGGTTGCTATCTATTCAGAAGAAGTGGTCCTGGGTGACCAATCAGTGTGATGATAAAATTCCTGCTTCTTATCAAATGAGGTAGGTCAGCTGACTAAGCAAAAACTTGTGCACTGACTTTGGGACTTTGGTCTGATACTATGCTGTTACTTGTAATAGCACAGTAGTCTTTGCCAGTGTGGTGCCTAATTTTACTAGAAGCAGGGAGAGTGGCTTTTCACTGTTTCAGTGAAATACTCAGTCTAGAAGAAAGTGTGTACTTTTCTTGTCCTTTGGATGGTTAAGATAGTGATGGAGTTTAAAATTCCAGATCTACAAGTAACATCTGCTTTTATTTTATGAAAATCAGCTAAGTTAGTGAGCTCTCATTGTGTTATTAACTCTGTGTAATAACCAAGAAACTATAGCAGACTTCTAGAAGATATGCCTATTCAAGTGTTCAGCTGCGGAGAAAAACAATCCTAATTATAATATGGGTAAGTGTCCTGCTAACCCACTGTTTCCATCACTGCCTAAGACCTGTCTTAACTGATTTGTGTGAGTAAGCAATCCTTCTGTAGCTCTTGGTGTCATCAATTACTCTGACCAGACAGGTTGAGGAAAGATTAGTGTTATGTTTGCTAGCACCATCTCTGCCATTTTAGCACTGCACTTCTTAACTCTTTTCTACTTTTATCTTTATGATAAAGATATGAAGTAGTATTCTTTTCCAGTGCTTCTCATGCTTTGATTTCACTTCTGGGGTTTTTTTGGGGCATGGAGGCAAAAGGGAAGGTTTCTGTTATGTTTTTCTAGTACTAAACCTTTCCACAGCCATCTATGTAAAAGCCAGAGCATCGCTCTCTTGATAAACCTTTCTCCTTTGACCTTTGAAGGTTTCTGGCTCTTCACACTGATGGTAAAACTAAGTTATGGATACCTGTTTGTCTTTTGTGGAAAAAATGGTAGAGGTCTTTCTGCAAAGGCAAACTGAAGCTGATTTACTTGTGATGCTATGTGCTTTTACTTGTGGTCTTGTGCTGCTTCTGTTAAAAAAGTCTTTTGAAATACAGGTACAGCGTAGGTGAGTAGGCAGACTATGAGACTGTCAGAATTTCAGTTTCTGATGGTTTGTTTTGAAAGAAGATATGGCACAAACAGGAGGGATTTACATCTGTGCTTACACTTCTCAATGAACACTCTGTTCCTATAAATAATTATATTAGCATAATGATTTATATGCCAGTCAAATTAACACTTGACAGTAGTGAGTTATCACAACTGGGATGGGAGAACATGGTATGCCAGGGAATGCCAGAACAGCTGCGAAGCTGAGGTGGCTGACTTGGTGTGAGCCTTTTGAAATTCAAGTTTGTTTGGCTGTTGAATTCTGCACCTAAAGGTGCCCTGGTGCTGGTCACTTCTGCCATCTGTTTGAACTTGTGTGACAGTTTCTTAAGCGCTCCCCCGTCAGCATTGGTTTTGAGAAGTGCTCGAATGCGTATACTTCAAAGTGACTTGTCCAAAGTTTCTGATGGTTTTAGGATTAAACTACAAGGAAGATTAGTGATAGCAAGCTTTCATGTGGGGCCACCCCTTGAATCTGTATCTTGCCTTCCACTAATTTTGGTATTCATCTGATCCACAGGTGAGCCAGTTCAGTTCACTAACTTGTCCAGAGGGCAGGGAGGAATGCTGTTAATTGTCTTGGCCAGGTTGATTAATTTTTCTATTTAGAGACTAAAATCATTGACATTTCTATTTAGAGACTCCTCATTGACGTTTCAGACTTGGACTAGCCAGTGGCAGGGGGGAAGCTGTGTTGGGAAAAGGGTGAAGAGGAATAAGATAAAACCACATAGCTGTGGCTGTCTAATGAAACCTCATTCTTGGAGAGATTTTTCTGGAATAGGATTTAGAGGCTGTAAATAGTTAAGTAGAAGTGGTTCCAAGCTGTAGCAAATCTGACACTGACATAACAGTCTGAATGTAGCAACTTCTAAAGAAATTGCAGTATTTTAGTTACACGCTATTAAAAACTCTTAGAGGTAGGCTAGTTTTCTGAACACATGAAATAATGTGTTAACAGCTCTAACTTGTTTACCTTGCACTGATACTGTAATTGCTGTGGCGTGCTGTCAAGAGCAATGATCTCTGTGCCTACTGCACTGTTTGACTTCTCTGAAAATCAGTTGTACTAACACTGAATCTGGAAAAGCCAAGCCAGAGCTGTGTTTCAGCTTGTGGGAAACAAACATATTTTCCACAGGCAGGCAAAGGAAGTACCTCTGCCTTTGAAAACTCACCCCTGAGAAAGGGAGCAGTTTGCTAGTGTTTGGTTAAAATGCCTGTGCAAGTAGAATCTTTGACAATTGCATCAGTTGCTCTTTTGGTTGCTGTATCAGCTGGAGGCATTTTGTCAATTTAGCTCTTGCTTGCTTATGAAGATAAAGCTTACCTGTTAAGGCTATTTTCTGCATACCCCTTTTTGGGAGAGTGAGGTGAAGTATGGAACAAACACCTTGTTTTTTCTAAAAACCTCTAAGCCGCATGCATTTAAAAATGTTACATCTCATTCAATGAGTTACTTTATAAGTTGGAGCCTTCTGGGGTGTAAACAAACTTTGAAGCTAGGCTTCCATTCAACTATAGTATATTCTTCATTTTTCTGTTTCTACTAAGTAAGACTGTTACATGAAAAGGGGAGCTTTCCTTCTAATCTTGTTCCTCTTGTGAGATAGTTATGGCATAATCACTTTCCTTTCTATAAAGTAATTGATTCAAAACAATGACTTAGTGACTGAGTTGGGGAGGATGAGTAAAGTGACTCAGCTTTCATCTGCCTCCAAGTACTACAGCAATTGTAGCGCTATGGAGGTACTGGCCTTAAGGTATCTATAAAATGAGAGAGTCTCAATTTAGCGACTTCCTGAAATGTCTGTTACATAAATCAAAAAGTATGAATGATGACTTCATATTTTCCGTAAGGAGCTCTGACAGTGCTGTTCTCTAGTAACTTTTTGGAAACATGTAGACTAGGTTTACTAAATACTCCAGAGGATGACTAAGCTTATGGCAAGCTGTAGAAAAATGTGTATTTAAAAGCTGGATTGTGTTCTTGTTCCCTGAACAATATTCTGAGTTCTTATCTAATAGTTGTTCTGAAATGAATTTATGTGGATTTTTCACTGACTCATAGGAGCGTGTTTTCATTTTTGTCAAGATTATCAAATAGCTGGCAATAAATAACTGCTCTCCAAATGGTTAGACATTTGCTTCAGACTTGTGCTAATGAAGGTGAGGGACTAATGTGTTTGTTACACTTATGTCAACATAGCTCTGAAACACTACAAATCCTTTGACATGGCCATTTGTCAGTGTATAAACAAAGTCGAATTTCTAGTTGCTTGACTTCAACAGGGCTTAAACCAGCTTTTGTGAAAAAGAATAGCCAAGTGTCAATTTATTATATCACCTTTACCAGCAAACTCTAAAGTTATTTCAGATTTGACATTTGAATAAATGCAAGGTAGGCCATCTTTGTTCATGTGGAAGAATACAAGGTTGGTGGTGCTGCCTACTGAGATTGTAACTTAAGATTCTGAATTTACAGAAATAAAACTGGGATGTAACAGCCATGTTGGAGCTCTGTATTAATTGTGGGCATATGGAAAGCTCAAACATTGACATGGTAGATCTGAGCAGAAAGATTCACTTTCTTTAAACTGCATGTATACTTTGCATGTATACATTTATTCCCAAGTTCTGCTTCAGTTGAGACCTGTATGTTGTTTGTCTTGCAGTGTTAAGGCAGGCTAAAGAAATAGTTGGGCCTCCAGTAGCCTTTCTACAACACCATCTTACCAGCTACTAACCGTTCTCAGCTTTTAAATTAGTTTGGCATCTGAAATCCACAACAAACACCACTGGCAACTTATGTTCTGCATTTTTACTGTTCCTGTTCTCCACAGAGAGACATACTGTCTTTCTCCTGGTTCATTGCTAGCTGTCAAGAGGCCAATATGACTGCTTTGTCCAAGCCTTAAAAGCCATTAAAAGTAGGCAGAATTGTCTGTGAGGGCTCAGAAAACCCTTAAGAAGCTGGCAAGGGAGTGAGCTTACTGGAGGGCATTTAGCAGCTGGGGAGGCATCATTAGATTTTGGAAAGAGTTTGCTGTGTGGATGTTCTGGACTCATCTGAAAATATTAATTCTGCAGAAAATCTAGGTGCTCTGCACTGCTCCATTGGACCTTCTCTCCAGCTGAAAGGACTTTGAGACCAAAGGGAAAGGAGAAAGAAATGGAAGAACAGACTCTCTTTCAGCCAGAGCAGAGTAATTTATTACAGGCAAGAGCTCCTGTAGAGGAGATACAGGAGTGATTATTTCCAGTTAGTTACAGTTCTGTGTTGATAAACTTGCAGTTCATGTAGGAACAAAAAATGCAAATTCTCTGCTGGTTTATGAACGTCTTCCTCTGTGGGAGAATGGCCTGTTGAGCAGGGAGTTGGTATACTTAAGTGGAGGATCACAGAATGGTTGAGGTGGGAAGGGACCTCTGGAGGTCATCAGGTCCAACCCCCTCCTCACCCTGGCTCAAGCAGGACCACCTAGGACTAGGGTGGGCCTAGGACTGTTCAGTTGGCTTTTCAATATCTCTAAAGATGGGCATTTCCATGGCCTCTGTGATCAGCCTGTGAGGATGTGCTTCATTTCTCATAGCCATATGAAATCAAGGACTTGCTAATTCTGGAGGGAAGAGTTCTATATATAGCACCAGTGATTTTAAACAATAATATGTACTGCTGCAGATATATATAAAGCAGTTATACATCAGCAAAGTGATATCTGTAAGAACACAAGAAAGTAGACAAGTAGGTGTGTATTTATGGTAGCATATACACAAGCATGTCCATTAAAGGCAGCTAGATGCTTCCACAGAAATGACTGGTAGTATGTAGTCATTAGAAAGATCAGACACTTTGTATGACACACCTGACATCTGAGAGTGAAAATAATTTTAAAAGTTTATAAATCTAAAGTCTTATTCCTCTTAGGAAGAAAAAATATAAAAGTTCTGAGGAGCAGAAAGATGGAGACTGCTTACAAATAGCATAAATTACCACTTGGTGGCATTGAAATAACAAGGATAGTTCACCTTGAATACCTGAACTTCTTCATGCCCGGAAAACATATGAAGTAGTGCCCTGTCTAAACTGAAGTGAAATGTTCTTAAGAAGAAATTGGGGCCACATTTGGCTGCATTGTATGTACCTAAACTCTGTAGCAGCTGAAACCAGGACAACAGAAAATAACTGTAAAGCTTAGGTAATAACTTTTCTACCTTAAGCATCAAGAAGAAAGTTTCTGAAGCAGGAATTGTATTTAGGTAGTGTTCTTGAGTACTTAACCTCTACTTCAGACAAGTGGGAGAACAAAGCTGTTTTTCTGCTTCAGTCTTAGCTACCCAATTTGGGGTAAGATCATAAGAAATAAGCCCTTAAAAGAAAGGGAGTGGGGGAAACAATGTAGTGACATGGTAAGGCAACAGTAACAAAAGTTACTGTTGCAATATCCTTCTCTGGCACTTTTCATATCCCAGTCTCTGTAGACACAACCCTTTTTCAACTAAGCCTTGTTAACAAGCTATACAAAAGGCAATTTAGCCAGGCAATGTTCAGTTGCTCTAGGCATAGCATAATTAGTTCTAGTAGTAAAGAGTGGTAATCAATGATTAATGTTTGGGAGATAACTAGTGGTATTAGTTTCCTGTGTAAGGTTTTTAATAGCATTACTTATCTTTACTGTCTACCCATTGTAAACAGTGTTGTGGCACTAAGTTCTGATTAAGGAAACTACTTAATTCAGTTTCAGCTTTCTTCTGGTATACACAACATGAGTTGACTCTATGTAAGACAAACTACTATAGTAGCTGAACCATTCACAGGAAACAGTGGTAACTATTGGCTTTGAAAATGAAGAAATTTTAGAGCTGGAGCCTAAATACTACAAATGCTAAAGAAAGTAGTAATGTAAATATGGACTGTAGCATACTTGTTCTTTAGCAAATGGCATGACAGATGTTTCTTACTACTAAGAAACCCACTTACAAACTTCAGTAAATAAAATGTAACCTAGTTTTGTACACCTTTGGTGCTTTTCAGCTGATTAAATAAATGTCTGTTGTGAAGCAGGGGATTTTATATATATGGATCGGTCATGAGGGTGAAGAAAACAGGACTGTTAATCACTCACATGAATTAATAATGAATTAAACAAGTGATTCAAGTAATAGCTTATGTTTTTATTAAGCCAAGACTTCATGTGCTTCAAATCAGTATTTCATGCAGACTTGGAAAGGAGAAGAAATGTACATATTTCTCTATATTTCAAATACAGTTTTAAATTAACCAATTTTGCTTTTCATTGTGACTTAATTCCTCTCAGTATTTATTTTGCTACCTTCACCTTTTAACCTGGTTGGATCTTATCTGTAGTTTCACTCTGTCTGCAAATGTAGGCTACCCAGTATTGGGGTGTGTGGCTTTGCTTTCTTGTTACCAGTCATCATTATAGGCTTCTCTTTATGTCTATCTCTTTCTTTCATGAGCTTCTGGTTGCAAGGCAACTGTAACATTATTACTGTGTGTGTATGTTAAGCATTAACTGCTGTTGCCGTTCAGTATTAAAGGAATCCCCATGGCCCCAGAAGAGTGGGTTTTTATGTGAAGGACAAATAAAGCTTTAGTGAGAAATTGAAGGTTGTGTTGCCTGCCAGGAGCTAAACAACTATGAGTTGAAATGAGATGAAATATTGGAAGGTCTAGCTTTTTTTGTTTTGAACACAGGGCCTGCTCAAGACACTTGAGGGCAATCCTTGAATAGTTTCCTTTAGTGGTTTTAATACAGCTGTCTATGGAAGCTTAGCTTGAGGACATCGTGTTTATCTCCTGGTCCTTTTTGTTCTGAAAGGACCTGAGTAGAACATCAGAAATCCGGGCAAATACGTGACTTTCTCTTTTAATCCATTCTTTAGGAAGACTTTGTAAATCTGGCCTATTTTTCATTATCTCGAGGATAGAAACTGAAGATCAGAAATAGTTCTAACTTCCACAGCTATTCAAATATTTACTTAGACAGTGGCTAATTATCCAGAAGGGGCCCAGCACTTCTTAAAAACAGTCAGCAGAGACATCTAAGGTCCTTCAAAGTACAGCTTTGGTCCCTTGTGTTAGCAAGGTCAACAGTAGTAGTAGACTCCCGTCTACGTTCTGTATTCAGCCTATTACTGGCTGAGCCATGTCCTTTGTGCTGTGTGGTCTCTCTTGTCTTCAACTCAGTACTTGGTATTTTCATATAGTCTTAGCAAAGTTACTAATCTCACCTTAATCTAGCATTTTGGAGATCCTTGTATAATGGAATTATAAAGGATGTGGAGATAATATGGGAAAAGTAATTGAGATGGAAGTTCAAATGAGAAATAATTATTTTGAGTTCTCATTGGAACCAGATAAAAAAGCTGGAAGGAAAATAAATGGTTAAATCCAGGGTTTTAGCTGCATGCTATGGTGCGTGAGAAGGCACTTTGGATGTTATAGCCTCTAACTTGAATAAGTTCCCCTTGGAGACTTACACAGTTCTAGGGTATACTTTCAAGGCCTCTTCTAAAACTATTTGACGATGGCTTTCATTGTAATCCTGTAAGTGAAGTTTTACCCAGTGTTTATAAAATGTGTTTAAAGTCATTATCTTCTGAAATAAGCTGAGCTGTATGACTATAGCTGAAAATAAATTCAGTACATTTACTGATAAGCTTGCCATGGGGATTTTCTGCCTTTCAGGCATCTCTCCCTTTTAACATATAGTAGTGCATTAGTGCTGTACGATGCAGTTTGGAGAAATCTCTTTTCAAGCAAGGTGCTACAGCCTGTCTGCACAATAGTTAGAGGTGCTCTTTTGTCAGACCTTTATGCTTTCCTTCTCAGTTACTGTAATAGAAAGAGAAACTGGGGCACGTGGAAAACTCTCTATTTCATTCCACGGTGGAGTGAGCGGCCAAATGCTGTCTTGCAGGGGAACTTGTAGTGTGTCCTGCTGTAGGCTATGAGGAACGGGAAGAAAAGAAGGCTGAATGTCAGTGCTGAGGGGGGGACAGGACAGAACTTCGAACAATGTTTTCTTGTCACCAACTCTGTTGCTATATGATTTTTTGAATTAGCTAACATATGGCAGCAGGCTGCTGTTATCTCTGGTACGTTAGCTCCCAGAGCCATCTGGATGGGTCCTTGACTAGTTGCACCAATATTGTTTCTTGAGTCTGGCCAAATAGTGTTTAACATGAAGATGAAACATTACATTTACCCAAATGTTGGACTCTTGCAGTTATGCAGCTGCTCTGGCAGTCAGGAATAGCTGTGGCTTGGGAGGAAATGTCCTGTTATACTAGTACACCACTGTTGGGGATAACAAAGGTGATATAAAAATTCACCTGTTTTGATCAGCCCCAGAAAGAGACAGCCATGCTCTATCCTCCTTACCTGATGGGGCTGTATGGAAAATGAGTTATTTCTTTGGCATAAAGGAATTTCTGCCTTACAGTAAAGCAGGCTGTTTATGCTATCAAAACAGTTTAAAAGGGCTGACAGAAGGCAGGAAGTAAGAGAAAATTACTGCATTGGAACAATAGGTACCAACACATAAGGTCCTTTAAGTTTCTGCTTTATTTCTTTCATTTATATAAAGACAACTCTCTAAACATCAGGTAGCATGTACTTTTCTACTGTGGTGTGCTTTCTTCATTTGGTATCCATTGTCTTGAGCTGCATACAGCTAACATTGTTTTCTGTGGATGCTTGCATTCTTCTTTAAGAATAATTAATCCAAAATTTAATTAAAAAAATCACTTTCCCAAACACAGTATTTCTTCATATTCTCATTTGCTCTATTTAGACTAATTTGTTTTGACATTGCAGCTGTGCTGTTCTTTGTGTTGCACAATCTTTTGAGTTTTGTTTCATTAAGAATGGAACTAAAGAATTTGGGGAAGGGGAGGGAAGAAGTGCTAGACTGTTAGAAGTTAATTTGCCGTAAACCAAAATGTTGAGAACAGATTACAAAAGCTATGAAGTGACATGTAAATGCTTGTTCAGTTTCACACTTGTGAGAAATAAGTCATTAAAGCTGTGTGCACATGAAATAGATGTTTGGTTACAGCTACTGGGAATAGTTTGTTTTTACTGGTATATTCAGAAGCACGAAGGAAATCGATTAGATTAGAAATTGATCTCCAGGCTCAAAAAAACCCTTAAAGGTTAAAGTAGCTTGAAAAACTAGCTCTACTCTCTGTTCAGAACAGCCTCATATGTTCTATCTAAGATTACCTAATTGCTCTATCTAAACTACACTACAGGTTAGAAAATGCATGTTTGCACTATGCTTTGGGGGGGGGGTTAATTTTTTCTAAAAGGAAAAAGCTAATTCCAAGTGAAGAGGATGCTTAACTTAAATTTCTTGCTGTTGAATGCTGTATAACTGTCTCGATTTTTCTGTCTGAATGCGTAACAACACAGTTCCTTTCATGTGCTATATTCTCCTTACTGGTTTCTTCTCAGTGTTGAAAAGTGTGTTACGTTTGTCATTAATAAAAGACCAAGGTCTGACTTCAAGTACTTAAGTGTTTTGGTTAAACTTCTTCCTCTGCAGCTGTGAGAGGTAAAACTGAAACCTGAAAGATCAAACTAGAAGGCAGATAGATAGTTGATTAAATCACTTGAGTTGATTTGAATTATTTTGGGGGCCTGGTTCATGACCTCTAATGCCATGGACAAAACACATTTCTTGCTTGGTATCTTCTAATACATTTTTTTTTTTTTTTGTGGAGGATTAGCATGGCCATGCATCACCAAAGACTAATGTGGGCTGTGCTACCTGTTCAGACAAAGTCCAGATGGGAAGGCCACCCAGGAGGCATCTTGCCCTGATCCAGTCAAGCTCTTAACTAGTTTCTCAGCAGCACACAGAAGACTTCAGGTCTGGTGGGCAGATGTAGCTGAAGCTGAAAGAAACTAGAAAAAAGAAACTAGGTTGATCTGGTTTATGTAACAAGCAAAAAAACTGGGGACCAGCGTATGGAGGAAGCTGCTTTGATCAAGGAAGTGGGCTGTGCCAGAAGCTCAGTAAGAGCACTGATTTATTTGGGGATTGCTTATACCACGAAAGAGAATAACTTCACTTTGGGATTGTTTTTCCCAGCAAGAAGAAGCTGGGAGGAGCAGTGGGCAAGCCTTTACTCTGAGACTGGAAATGCCTCCCCCCCCTAGGGTGTGTCTGCCTCTGACTGCTTGTTTTTAAGTACTGACTCCCAGCTGTTGCAGATGGCTAGAGGGTGGCAGCAACCAAGATGACTTTCTCTGACATCCATTTAGCTGAAATGCTGATAGCTGACTGTTAAGTTTTCTACACATGTGATAGTTGTGCTAACTTTATGGAGTCCTTCAGCTTCAGGTTTTAAATGGATTTGCAGGATAATGTTCCATTACCAAGTACAGGGGCCTGCTGTGAGCAGGCTGTTTCAGAACACCGAGGTCTCACGCAAAGATTTCCATGAATTGCTAATTGTCTTCAGAGCACAGGAGCTGTGTTTTTTCCTATGTGGCTATAAATGGCCTTTTAAGAGATGACTTATGTGAAGCGACTGTGGTTCTGCTGCTGGAAGTTATTCGCTCTGCTCTTGAATTGCTGAAGACGTCACCCAAACTTGTCCTCAACAGGGTTTATTTATGTGCCAATTTCCTCTTGGTTGGAAATGGGTTACTGTAGCCACAAGCTCTGAAGACTTAATCTTTATGCTTTGAAGAGTGTAGCATAGTTGAGCAGGCTTTCTGAAATTTACTGTTCTGCAGTTGTTCCAGTTACCTGCCGTATCTATATGTATATGCCTGTGAAAATTCTTCAGCTGTAGATACAGGCACTTATGGGCGCCTAGTTATAGTTCATCATGTTTTAAAAAAAGGCAAAAAACTCCAAAACTAAGCAGTGCCATAATAAAGATCATAGAAAAGCCAGTCCAACAACGCTCAGTGTGCTTGTCTGCTGTTTATTTCTTGGAACAAAACACATTTGATTCATGCCTTGAAGGTGATGGTTGTGGTGGGGGAATCTATTATTACTTCTTTCCCTTCTTTCTGTTCCCCAAGATGAGCTCCAAGGCAAGTGCCCCTTCATTTCTGTAGTTGCTGTGGTTTGCAGCCAGAGCTTCAGTCTGCATTATCAGGCTTCCTGGCAATGCAAGGTGGCAATCAGTCATTCCAATGTGATGTGGGCAGATAACTGAGACTTAAGTGGAAACTGCTGATGGAGCTGACTAATGCTCCAGAGGTGGGAGTAAATTGTTAGCAGGGCTGAGTTGGGAGCATGGATCCCTTACAGGGATAGCGTGGAGTGTCAGAGCTAGCATGCACATTCTCAATGTTGGGGTCCATCAGGCAAGCTGCAGATAAATAACATACTGTAGAATTTATGTGTGTCTGAGTGAAGTCTCTTTTAAGAGGACACTACCCTGTGATCACCAGGCTTTGTTGCCATGCAACATGTGAAGAGAGGCTGAAACTTTGTGGTGCCTGGCACAGATTAGTTTAACAGTGAACTAAATACTTGTCCAAGGCTCTATATAAGAGGTTTAGAGATCCCTGCCATGAGGAGAGAAACAAATGCAAGGCAGCTTGCTCAGATTATTTTTATAATTAGCTTGGTTATGCAGTTATGACAGAGTCTAGGAGTTGTATGAATCAACAGTAGAAAAGGAGAGGAGTCAGGAGGTCTGTTAATCTTCTATCATCTGCCAGCTGTCCAGTGAAAACACTCTTTTGTGTAGTGTTAGAAGGTCTGGATTAGTCATTTAACACCTGCAGGCAAAAATGTTGTACAAGAACATGTGAAAATCATTAGAGCAAAACTGTCCTGACGTCTGTGATTGGAAAATGCAGACAGCATAAGAATGGAATTAGATGGATTCATCCGTAGCTTGCACATCTTTTTAAGAATGCAGCTGACACAGACCAATAATTAAGCAAGTAGCAAATACTTAAGGGGCATTTGCATGCTCTGAGTTTGGATCCAAATTACATGGGAAGACCACATTTCTGGGAGGATTAAGCATTCATGGTACTGAGCAAATTAGACTAGAATAGAATAATAGCTCTGTCATTAATAGATTTATATATTAACTAGGCATGCTTGTGATTGAAAAGTATTGTCTCAAGTTCATTGGCAATTTAGAAGTGATTTTTCGTAGTACACTGCCAATCTAGAAGCTGAAATAAATCATAAATCAATGAAGTAGTAAAATGGTATATGTAGTTTTTAGCATATACAGTTATGTACTTAATACTTATTTAAAAAAGGAAAGTGTTGGGTCAGCTTCAGCAAACAGATATGACAAAGGTATTCTAGCAAGAGAGGTGTGACCTTCTAGCAAATGGCTTCAATTTATTGCTTAAAATTTAATTTTTTAAAGGTTTTAAATCTGGAGTTTTAAACAGAAACAAACTTTGTTATAATTCAAAGCATAAAAACTGGAGGTTAAAATCAAAGTTTAATCATGTGAATAGCGTTTGTTTTATTTCATTTTGTTTTGAAACTGAACAAATTGAAAATAGAAATGTATATCTTGTCTTTAGTTAGAACAGTTGCTTATGGATACTAATAAAGATGAAAATTAATTTAAACTAGCAGATGCTTATTGAATTTTGTGTAAAAAATAACATCATCAAAAGCTCTTTCACTAGTATTTCTTTTAATGTAAAATGCCCAAGATAAGTTAATTGGATACAATGAGCCATAACCAACTTACAGAACACTGTCAATAATTAGAACTGATAATCTTCAGTGCTCTTAATATAGATGAGCTGGATGGGTGTAATTAAACACTTGGCATTCTTTTTTATGTCTTAAAAAAAATCTGACTTCCATTTTAGGCTCAAATTATCTCTTTCTGATAACTTGACTCTTTCAGTAAAGTAAACATGTCTGAGCTCAATTAATCCTTTAACCTTAGGATTTCTGGAGATATAATCCTTGCTGCCTTGCTGTCTGAATTCACAAACTAGCTGTAGATTTTCTTGTGGCCTTTTTTGAAAAACTCGCAAGTTCAAAACCTGTCCATTGATTGTACTTCTAAATTCTTGACAATAAATTGAGCTGGAGGTTTTGAAGGCTCGTCACTAATGTATGATGTTCGTGGTATGGGGGGAGGGCTATTTTTTATCTTTTTTTTCTTTTTTACTTTGTAGACTACTAAAGCATTCCTTCCCAAGATGCTGGAAATGAACCATGGACATATTGTGACAGTTGCAAGCTCTTTGGGATTGTTCAGCACTGCTGGAGTGGAGGTTTGTTAGACTGTAATTGACAATAAATTTATCCTGTCTTGCTTAGGTTAAGCTTTTTTTGTATTGTCAGCTAGCAAAAATAAAGTCAAATCTTCAAAGATACTTGGAAGCTGTGGTGCTGAATGCCATATAAACACGTGGCTTTGTGTGTGTGGGATCCATAGGACTCAGCGAGCCACTGTATTCAACTACTTTGCAGGTGGACTTTCCACTTAAGAGTGATAGCCTAGGGTGGCAAAGGATTTCAGAATGCTATATGGTCTTTGAATTACCTGATAAAATTAAGAAACTGACAGGTGCCAACTTACCTACTTCTGTCAAGATCTTCAGTTTGAAGCCAAAGGCAAGGTATTTCAAAAGTAATGTTTTCTGTTTCCTGTTTCTGTGAGGAAATGGCTGCTGACCTTCCTCCAGGAATATACAGCTCACTTGCTTTACTAGGCTCCCATTTATGAGTGTGAGGTTGTCTAGTTGCTAGCAACTGTTTGAGAACACCAGTTTGTAAGACTTGTTTGGTACATAAAGCTAGGTTAGGGTTAGAGCCTATTATCTTGCTTTTGGGGTCATTAGCACAAATGCAAGTGTGAACAAAAAGCATTCAGTTAATGAAAATTAATTAATGTGCGTAATGGAATAATGGTCATATTATCCTGTAAAGAAAGGCTTAGTACACAGGCCCAGTTTAATCAAGGGCCTTAGAATGCAGTGTTTTGTAACAGAAATGAACGAAGCTGGTATAACTTAAAAAAACTAAAAAGAATTTCCTAGGCTAGACTAGAATTTCCTAGTGTGTGTGACCAGCAGAGGTGGATGCATCCACTGGGAAAATTGAATGCTACTGCTGTCTATGTAATTGTTTTTTAATGTTGCTGAACTTAAGTATTTTTGAGATATACAAGCTATGTCCTCTTCCAAAAATTAAATACACTCAGATCTCTGTTATATCTTCTCTTGAAACTAAGCTTAGAAGTAAAACATTTAAGATTTTTTTACACCTATGCCCTGCCAACTCCCCAGTCTTTCTCAAACCTGACTCAAGGTAGTGTTAGGTATCTAAGCCCTTTGCTTAATATTAAATGTTACAACAAATTGGTAATTGGAGTAACCTGCCACATGAGCCTGCCCGGTAAGACTTGAATCCAAGGTAATATTCTCCTACATTCAGCTTTCCTGCTTTCATGATTCTGTGCTAATTGCCTCAAAAGTAAAGTGATAATGAGTTGATGTGATGCTGTATTCAGTGGGTGTCTTTTGTTGTTGCTTTGAAATTCTGTGCAGATTTGCTTTGGCTTTGAATGTTACCCATATCTGTCCTTTTTAATTTGCCTTTTTTTTCTTCATTCATTGGCAACACAGGATTATTGTGCCAGCAAATTTGGAGCTGTAGGTTTCCATGAATCTTTGAGCCATGAATTGAAGGCTGCTGAAAAAGATGGAATCAAAACAACTTTAGTCTGTCCTTATCTTGTAGATACAGGAATGTTTAGAGGGTGCAGGATCAGGTGAGTAACATTTTCCTCCTGCTCTGTGTTTGTAGCATAAAAGTACTTAAAGGTAGCTAACCTGTTACCATAAAAATACTTTCATGTATTATATCTGCTTTAATATGCATTAGTATTAGACTCAAAAAAATAGACTTTCTGAATTTTGCGCTTAAACCACACAAGTTCTGAGCTATGAAGTCTTTGTATCCTAAGAGTGAATATAAAAAAAATTAAAGTCTTTGTCCCTGCTGAGGCATTCCAGCGAAAGTGAGTTAATGAATGAGGTCTGCAGTCCTTTATTTGTCTTATTAATGTGTCTGAAATATTTCAGAAAAGAAATTGAGCCTTTCCTTCCACCCTTGAAACCAGAGTACTGTGTGAAGCAGGCTATGAGAGCTATCCTTACAGACCAGCCAATGATTTGCACACCTCGTCTCATGTATATGGTCACCTTCATGAAAAGGTAAGAACTGAACTTCTAGTTAGTTGACAATACTCTCTACAGAATGCTAGTAAAATCCATGATCATGTCTGCTTTCTGGATATAAACACCCTCCCACTCACACAGGCTGTTGGTGCTATTTTGTTAGAATTCATAAGTATTTCTTGGCTTGCATGAGTGTAGGTTGCTTGCTTGGAAAGCTCCATAAAAAAGATTCCATGTATTATGCATCCTTGTTTTACCTTTCTGGTATCTTTTTCCTTATAATTTCCTTATAATGGACTTATTTCTATTGTTTGGGTTCTTTCTTAGGAATGGGGCCCGATGCAGCTTCCAGCAAAATAGCCTCTAGCTGTTTGTCTCTAGAACCAGTGCGTAGGAGGCCCTGCCTACAGATTCTCTAGGCCTTGTACAGATATGGTAGATAAACTGCAAATCTGCACATTCAGAACCATTTTTCAGAGTCTAAGTTTGGAAGAAGGGCTATTTAAGGGAATATTACCTCCTTTGTTCCATCACACCACAGTTTTTAGATGGGAACACTTTAATTTGTAACTAGGCTGACATTTCAATGATGCAGAGTAATACAGGAGTTGTCTATGTTCCACTGATGCAACATCACTTGCATTCTATTATAGAGGACATCCTCACAGCTGTCTGTTTTTGTTTTAAATGTGCAGTGTGTAGAACGAATCTTTAAAATATGATTGTCTTATTTTCCTTCTATGGGGGATGGTTGAAACAGAGAACCTTGGTGATTTCTGTTCCATCTGCACTTTTATTCTTCTCTGCCTCAAGTCTGTCATGGTGGATAGGCTCACCAAAGACTAGAATAGCCATCATCGCTAACATCTTTCCTGGAAGAGCGTATGTATGTGTGCCTTCTGCCAACAAATCAAGGCCACTGTCAGCATCTTTAAGAACAAGCTTCTTCAACCAGAAGCTCAGAGGGTCCTTTAGTGCTCTCTGCACAAACAGTGCCTTATGCAGCAACAGTCACATCAAAGGCCCTTCATGTTGTCTTGGTTCAACACTTTAGCTTCCAACAGGGAGATCAAAGCTTCTGTATAATCCATGCCTCAGGCAGCAGCACAGATCAAAGGCCCTCCAGTCACTAGTGCAGAAGCAGTACTACTAGCAGGGAGAACACCTGTACCGTGACATACTCCTCAGTGCTTCAGTGGGCATTACTCCTAATGGCTAGATTCTGTGCACTGCTTTCCACTGAATGAATGTTTGCTGCTATTTCCTGTGGCTGAGGAAATCCCATTCTAGTTATTCACTAGAGTTCCTGAGTACTGCACTTGAAATGAAAGTATTTTGTGGATGTGGGAAGGAGGGGAGGGTCTGTAGTCAGGTACCCATGACATTGACACTTCCTAGAATTTTACCTGGAGAGGGAGAGAGGAGGTTGCTCTCTTTACTTTGGATATCTCTTTCTGAGTACGAATGGTTGAGTTTAGAATATAAGTAAAGGCAGTTAGACATTTGGTGATCAAAGAATGGCATTAGCTAATGCTAATCCCACATTAAAGAATATCTTCAATATCTGGTGACCTCTGCTGATGTGGCTTTGAGCAGATGCTTTGCTTTCAGTAGACCTTCTGTGATGACCTTTCCCTCCTCCACCTCTTTAAAACAAGCTATCATACTGCTTGTGAAGAGACAGCAGAAAATCTGTCCTAAGCTGGAGGCATGTGACTAAGCAGCTTCCTCCTTTCTGCTTGCCTGTGTGCTTAGCACTCTAGAATTTAAATTCTCTAAGTACCCCTGTGAAATAAAAATCCCTTAAGTCTTTTAAAAAGCCTCTCTAATAACTGTTATATTACTTCTAAGGAGACCAAGTACATAGCATAAGCAGAGGTTTTTCTTTACTCTGTCCTCTAACAATTTTCTAACCTGTTTTTCACAGTATCCTGCCCTTTGAAGCAGTGGTATGCATGTACCGATTTTTGGGAGCAGACAAGTGTATGTACCCTTTCATCGCTCAAAGGAAACAGGCTATGAACAATAATGAAGCGAAAAATGGAATGTAACACTATTTTGGATGGACTGACATTTATAGGTGAATACAATAATGCTATATGACTGAATTGTGAAGTGCACTTGCATCTAACAGATGCAAAGGTCAACATCTTGCCGCGGCATTCCCTTGGGTCCTAAACCTGTGTATTGAACTCTAAAAATCAATGGGGTTTTTTTATATACTGTAAATAAAACTGACTAGAGTACTTGATAGGTATACAGAATGAATTTACAATGTAGCTGTCACCATTGTCCTTTAGAATATCACTGTATGTACAGTAAACTAGTCATAATACTTGTTGTAGGGATGCACTGTGTGTTATCTCTTCCTCAGCCTGCCAAGGCTTATAAGAACTGTCTCCTACTAGAAGATGCAATGTTTCAGAAATAGTATGTCTTTCCCTATATTGTTTGAGAAGAAAGGGGAGGGAAATCTTGCCATTTAAGCTACTGTTCATGACCTTTTAGTAAATTCAAGGACAGTTTCTGGATGCATCTCTTCAATTGTTCACCCAAGCTCTGAAGGACACATGGCCCAATTGTGGTGTAATTCTCTTTTATATCAACTGTGTGTTCTATTTAAAGATAAAAAGAAATTTGTAAATCTCTGCCAATTCAAAGGCAAGTGAATGTCTTAAATACTCTCAGAGCAAACTTGTACTGGGCATCTGGTTTTCTAGGAATGCAGTCAATAATTTAAACTGACTTTTTTCAAGTCACTTGATTTGAAATATGCTCTGTTCTGTTTCCCTTTACATGTCAGAGTCCAATCTACTGTTATGGGTTATATGTTTCTTTTCTTCCTCCTCATTCTTTCTTTTGCCAGAGTTCTCTCATCCCCCTGAGGAAGCTGTTGTATTCAATTTCTGTAACTGGACTTGTGCCTGAAAGACAAAGCAACTCAGCTGAGATACAAACTGTTTATGTAAGTGCTGGTCATATGCCAATTATTAGCGAAGGAAAAATAGAATAACGCCTGATGCAACTCTACATGCAGAATATGGAAGGGTGTAAAGATTTTTTTTTGAGTTGTACTCACATTGTAGAACAGCAAATGAATTTTTACAGTATTTTTTGTAAAGCAAACAATTTTGTGCCTTGAATTTGGTAATCTGTATTAGTGAAGCATTGTAAAAGTGAATTTCTACCTCTGTATCTTAATGTATACCATCCACTTGTAAACTACTATCAGAGAAATTGTGATTACTTTTTTAGAATGTCATGTTAAATAGTGACCAATGCCTGTGGTTATTAAAGTGAGCCACCTTTTCCTTAAAACAGTGACTGGAATGCTTTCTTTAAACTAATGCAAACTACTTGTGCCTGTTGCATAGTTCTTGAGTATCAACACAGTTCAGAAATGTATTGGTCAATTCCTATAGCCACTTTGCCAGCTGCATGGTTTTACAGTGTAATCTCTTATCAGCCAGTACTGTGAAATCAGGCTTTCTTTAGGAGGTGACTGTTTTCTCTGGTTTCTAAACTCATCAATGAAGTAACTGGTCAAAGAACTTTTGGAGAATATTCAGTTTGGTTTTGTATGGAGCTTTAGATCTATTTAAAAATGTCATCATGTGAATGCAGTTTTAAAAGTAGTTTCAATTAAAAAATGTTGTTTCAATTAAAAAATGTAGTTTCAGTACAGTTGTAGTTATTACTGCATATATAGCATACATCTAAAATAAGCTGGTATCTGTGTGGAGAATAGTGTTGTTAGCTAAGCCTGTTTAGCAATTAATCTAAGGTAGAAAAAAACTGTTTGCATTAACCCATACTCAAAATTCCATACTCTTTTGAAAAAGCCTCTTAACGACTTCCCCAGGGCCAAATTAACTTCTGAGTTCTTGCAGCAGAGTCACTAAGAGCAAGTACAGCAAATTTCATTCTACTACACAGCATCATTTTAACGCACATTTGTTTTTCTAAGCTGTCTCTATATTGCTGTGTTGGATTAAGAAACAACTTAAAAACTTTGGTATATTGATACTCAAGACACTTATTAGCCAGACAAAAAGGAAAAAAAAAAAAAGCTGACCAAGTAATACCAAGCTTCTATAAAGCATCATGCCAATGTACAATGGTTACAGACTTAAAGCAAGTTTCAGGGCTTGTAGAGTTCTACTTTAATTATCAAATACATTGTCATCTTTGTTTCTCTGAGTTTACTACTATTCCAGAAATACAGTAGCTCATCTCAGTTCTTGAACTGTGTGGCTGAGGGGTGGCTCATGACTGGTGCACTCTGCGAGCGTATTTCTAAGTCTTGTTCTTTTAATCTCCTATTCAAAAGTCAGTTAGATACATATAGAGAAAAGGGATAGTGGATCTTGTACATCTGATGAGAACTACAGAAGTGCTTGGGGAGAGCATCTTTGAGACTAATTTCATATTTTAGTTTGTGAAGTAATATCAAAGTTACTGCACACAACATCCCTGGAGACAGCCGTGGCTCCAAACTTACCAAAATGCACAATGATTGTCTTGCAGAATGGGAAATTGAGCTTAAATTCAGTTCAAGCCTCCAGAGGAACAAATTCAAAGTGTTAGTTTTACCTGATACAGATGAGGTGTTTTAGAAACAATTCTGAAACTTCTGCCACCTCTAGTCACACCTTAAAAAAAAAACCAGCACATAAAGAAGCAGGTCACCTGTACAAGAGGGTTTTCCATAGACTTGATGGCTTCCCAGTTGCATGGGTGCTTCCCATGAAGCAGGAAGAGAAGATCTGTGACTGAGGATGGAGTGGGAAGTGGGATTTCCCCTGTTTAGATTACCCTAAACTACTGAAAGTACCATGTGATGCTGAGAGTTTCTTTTAACACTGATTAGAAACTATGAGAATGACTGTGTCTCTTCATGGTTGTGGCTAACTGATAGATTGCATTATTTTAGCACAAAACCAGTGTGGTTTAAGTAGATCAGGTAAAAGTTTAAAATTAAAACTTCAAACTAGTAACTTGGTGTAGGAAAATTTTCCTTCATTCTGTAGTTTACTGGTAAAACCAGGTGAGCCAATATGGTTGCACCTCTTGGTATCTTCCCATCTTTGTCTTGCTCTAACAGCCAGGCATGATAGGCACCTGATGACAGTTTTCTCAGAAAGCTCCTAGCTTAATGCTGCTAAGCTTGCAGTCATGTAAGCAAGGTGTTTGAAGGTCATTCTATAGTGCTGTACTTCCCAGTAAGCAGGACAGATTGCACCCTTGTTGCATCTACAGTGGTTCTCTAGGGTTAACAGTCAGTGGAGAGAAATAGGCACCTATTTATGGACTTGGGTGTTTTTTGGTAAGTCTTAATTGTGTTCCTATCTGATGATTAGATGCTTTCACAACACAGGAGCTGGCTGCTTTCTTGCTACAGGAGAGCAATTGGGGAGTATCTTTGCTTCAGGTATCTTTGCTTTTGGTGTTAGTAGTTTCCTGTACCTTGTACTTGTTTATTTTATGTATTAATGTAGTTGCAGCTTGGAGCACCTGAGCCAGATATAGTATAAATTGTTCTTTCCCACACACCCTTTTAGGTGTGTTCGGGTGGTGTATGCGGAGTTGTTAATGCACAATAAGTGTGTGCTTCAGCTTACATCATAGTGACGTGCAGAAGACCTCTTAAGTGAGGTAAGCTAATCAGGAACAATACCCTTTTGCTTCATAATAAATAAATAATTCAGGAGCAAGCATTATTCTTTACATTCAAACACTGTGGTAGTGTGTTGTAACTTTGGTGTGTAGACAAACTCTGCTGAGCCTTATCTTCAGGAGCAACTTGGGAAAATTCAGAGAAATCAAAGTTGTGTAGCGAATGCAATATAAATTAAAGGATTAAGCTACAGACCACTCTGTCATCTGCCTAAGAGTTTAATGCATATAAAAGCATTAATTTAACCTCTGAATGTGGTACCTAACTTTTCTATCTCTGAGAAGATGAGTTTTGAGAATCTGTTCTACAAAGCCAGATGATCATAACACAAATAGTAATCTGATAAGTATTTAGCCTCAGAGTCTGCTTCTGTCCATTACTTCTTTAAACCCAAGTTTTCCAAGTACAGAAGCTTTGGGGCTGTGCTTGTTTTTCCACTGCTGCCAAGTTCATGCCCCACAAACAGGAAATAAAACTGTCTATGACAGAGATAAGGTCTTCTAACAGCCCAACCCCCAAAACAGTGAATTGGGCAGAACTGGTCAATGAGAGCACCTGAATTAAGGTCCACTTTGTCATGAAGCTCCTAACTCTAAATTCCAGATGGTTAGTCACACAGCTGCTCCCCTCCCTTGCAAAAAAAGCTGGGAAGTCTAGAGACAGTTCCCAACAAAGTTAGAAGTGTAGATAAATAAAACCCCAAAACCTGGTATCCTTATTAGCCTGTCGTGTTTCAGCCTGGCCATTAAATATAATGACAGAAAGTATGGCTCTGTCATGCCATCAAAGAAATGAAGAAATCAATGCTACTTTATTTAAATATAGATTAAGTGGACAACCCAAATATTTAAAATAATTTTAGAAATAACATTCCAGCGTACATACTTATCTATCTGCTTAATGCTGACAATACACAAACAATTCATTTCTTCCACAAAAAAAAGCCTTTTGAGCTAAACGATGAATGTGCAGAAGCCGCGACTGAGTTGTTTGTGTGTGTCTATGGAGAAGTTAAATTGGCAGGGCTGGCTTCCCTCTTCCTAAGCAGCGCAATGGTAGCTGTTAGCCAAGGAGCTGTAGTGTATTTTGGAAAAATGAAACCTTTAAACACATCCCTGGCCATACACGTTGACCAAAATGCCTTCAGAATGTTATCCTGTTCTGACTGAAAGCATTTTGGCAAACAGTGTGTCTGGGCCTGTGTCTATGGGTAACTTCAGCCTTTCTTTCCTAATCCAGTTATCAGTAAAAGCTGCTGTGGCAGCAAGATGTAAGGAGTAGGCAGAGCTGAACCATCAGGAAAGCTAATAGCTGTATCTGGGGAGAGGTTTTTAGTGGGAGAGGAAGAATGGGGTGCTAAGATGGCTCTAGGGATCTCCCCTCTATACCCCATGCTAGCAGCTTCTGTTACAGAGTGTGTGTATGCACAGCGTCCCACTCGTGTGCTGACATCCAGCCCTCCCTTCTCATTGCAGCTGCAGGCAGCCATAGTCCTGAGCTCATCTATGAGGGCTTGTCTACATACATCTGCTCAGAAGTTATTCTGGAATAACTATGCTTAAGTGTATGCCTTTATGTTTTTCAATCAGCATAAACAGTTTCAGCCTAACTCAAACAAAAGCAATACTTTGGAGTAAGAAGTTCTGTGCTCTGAGATGTAGTTGGGACCGGCCAGTGCATTTTGAATGTCTGTTGTACTCTCATCTGCATCAGCTGTCATGTCTAAATGAGCCTTTGGAAGATAATTACAAACTTTCACTGGGACGAGTCCACTTAAGCTACGGATAAGTAAAGTTAGCTTAAACTTGGTCTGTTTTCTTAACAAGCAAGAACAGTTTGATCCACTGTTCAGAACAAACCTTACTCTATGCAAGTTAAGTCTTTGCATACATCAGTAATTAATGGGCAGGAGGAAGTGTGATTAGGTTGTTAGGTGTTCCTGCCACACTCAGAGCCAGGAATACTAACCTTTCCAGCTGTTCTAGAAAGAAGCTCCTGGCTAGTTAAACTTCTGCGTGTAAGGTAAGGAGTTTCATGTCAACAGCAGGATTGGAGGAGAGGTTGGAATTAATGTCTCCTAAATATCCACAAATCAAGCTAGTATCAGTGTTCTTTGTTTTATGGGTATCTGCACAGAGGTTTCATCAGCAGTTCTTGTCTTGTTACTCCTACTAGTTCAATCTCACTTCTGATAGCAACAGTGGGAGCCCTAATGTAGAGACAGCTCTGAGGGACCAGTGTTTCCTCAAGGCCTCTGCTTTCCCAGGGCTTGCCTGTGAACTGCAGTGCTTGAAATGTTGAGGACTGCCAGCTTCTTGGCCAGCAAGTGCTCACAGTGGTGGGAAATAAACGTGAGGCAGATGAGACCAAGGCTTCCAGTGAAGGGATCACAAAGTAGAACAGTCCAGCAAAAACACTAATACATGGATTTTCTCATCTCTCACTCGTATCCACTATCCAAACAACCTGATAAGAAATGCCAGCTTTTCCGGCTTGCAGTGACTCAAAATAAAAGTAAATTAAACAAGTGCTGTCAGTATTTTATTTCCATACTTACAGAAGCGACCACTTCTCTGGTTATTTAGCTAACAATTTCTACATTTAAAAATAACATGTGACTCCTATAGTACATCCTCTGTTGCCATGTGCACTTTGCTGGTCCCATGGCTAAACTGGACAGAACTACTGCTTGAGGAACCTGCATTTTCAGAACCACCTTAGTATTCCTCAGAAATTCCCAGTTTACCCCTGCAACATCTTTATTTCATGTAGCAAACTAGAGTAAATGAAGCAGTTAGAAGATGTGTGATTGTCCTTACTGGATGGGGAAACAAGCTAAGCTCTCTGCAGTAATGCCAGGTCTATGAAGAGGTTATAAGCTTTGGGAATAAGTTTTCAAAAATAATCCAAACTATATTTTAATGTGGCAACCTTATTTATAGACCAGGCAATTCTGAGCCACAGCTGTTGGTGAGATGGTGTTTTCTTAAGGAAACAATTTATTTCTTCTTTACTGGAAGAGATCAGTAGTAACTTTCACCAAGCTACTGTTCAACTTGGGTTACAGCTGGGATGGGACAGGGACTTGAAGAAAGTTGTGCCCAAGTTATCCATTCCTGGAAAAGATGCAAGATTTTAGCTGAAATCAGCAAGGATGACAGATTTGGAGGTGAGTGTTCCCAGAGTCTCCAACAAGCAACTTTGAGCTTTCTGTGGCTTTTTGGTATGATAAATATTTGCAGTCCCCTGTGAAGGTTCTCCTCTGAAGATCCTCTAATAGGAGTGGTCAGGTCAGCCAAGGTAGCCCCTTTTTATTGAAGGGGCAAAACTGCACATGAAATTCCACAACCACTGAGCTTGTGAGACCCAAGTTTCTTGCTTTCCCAAAAAAAAAAAAAAA
>NDXB01013371.1:0-86556 GCA_002631895.1 Agapornis roseicollis | reverse complement strand
TCTTCCTTACCAAAAAAAAAAAAAAAACAAAACAAAAAAAACCAAAACAAAAACAAAACAAAAAAAACAAACCACCTGTATTTTCATTTTTGCCTTCCTCCTGATGCTTGAAGGATCAGATGTGGAGATGCTGTCAGTGTTCCTGGGATTCACCTTGGGAAGCCAAACGTTTGTTACTAAATATCTGGAATCGGACCTAAAATGATTCTCTCACTGGGGACTCATAACACAATCTGCTGCCTTGAAAATTCTTACACAAAACAGCCTATGGGACCGGGATGGCTGGGAAGCAGAGAAACTAATACGGCGCTCTGGGCCAGAGGGAGCGAGGCAGAGCAAAAGCTAAAGCCCCGCTGGGAAATTCATTAACCACAGCTCCTACAGCTGCTGTAACTTCCTGTTCTGTCACTGTCTGGAGTTTTTCCTCAAGTCCCACTCCCTGAAGACAGTTCCAGTGTCATGGTCAGGACTCTGAGGTTTCTCACCTGCCAAGGTGCTGCTTCCTCCCCTCTCCTCCTTGCTGGGGGTGATGGGTCTGACCCCAGGGGGTGTAGGAACTGAATTGCATGGGCAATGCAAGGGCTACCCATCTGTCAAGTCACTCTCATGAGGGGAAAAGGGAAGTTATTTACCACTGTCTTCTTGCTTTTACTTCTCTCCCAGCCTACAGCAGGAAGTCTCAAGTGCCCACAACACAACACAACACATGAGAGAGTTACCACTTGCAGGCTGGCCCATGCATGGGGGTGATTTCTGTAGCTCAACCTTCTGGGCTGGTGAAGTTGTCCCTTGAGCTGCTGTGCTGCATTGTCTGCCTAAAGGCTTACGAAAGAATCTCTAGCCCTGGAAAAATTAAACAGAAGGCCATTAGTAGAGAACACATATCCTAACACCCATTTCATCTGGGAGAAGGAGAAAGTGAGATAGTACAGTGCATGAACAGGAGTTTACATCGGTGGTTAGGAATCTCTGACCTCTTGGGCAGTGCAGTCTCTGCAGGTAGCTCCAGTGCCCCCATGGGCAGTTGTTTTCTGTCAAACACCTTTGACTTCTTGCCGGGTAGGAGCCAGTTTCATATGCAGCTTTTTCAAATAGAAAGGCTCACACACGGAAGACCCTTACTCCTTAAAATGGACAAAGTCATTTGCTGAAACATGGAGGCAAGTCCTTCCCTGCCCCACCAGTACCCTTTGAACATCGTGTCATACCCACTGGTGCTGTCAGCCATGGGCAGTGTTACCCTTCAGGAATGGCTCCAGATCTATATGACAACCCTGGTTGAACTGCTTACTTTCAAGGATCATTGTGGTTAGGCCAGATCTGTCACTTGAAGCCATTCAGGAAGGCTCCCATTCAAATAAGTGGGTCTCACTGGGAGGTGGAGTCTTTCTCTGCTGAAGCTGCCACTGCTTGTGTGCCAGCGGCAGCAGAACAAGCTCAGATGATTTCTCTTGATAAATAGGTGCCTTTTTATTGGTTGTCCTGGCAGCAGTCTGGACTAGACAAATCATTGACTTTCAACCTGGTGTTCCAAGAAAGGGTCCTGCTGCTGTTCTGTCATATGGCTTTGCCAGTGCTGAGGTCCCTGTCTCACAGTAACCCAGCCATGAGCTCGGGCTGCAGTTTCTCAGCCGAGCAGAAGAGCTGGAGGACAACTGAGACACAAAGGGGAGGAGATATAAAGCTTGCAAGAGACACTTCTCAAACAGCGCTGTGTAGTAGTATTGTGTCTCCAGTCATTAAATCGCTGCCCACTGTACCTCTGAGCGTTCCGCTGGATTGTTCAGGCTACAGATTCCTGGTAAAAATTGTTATCTGGTTCTCACAGTTACTGGAAAAAAAAAAAATGGTTTTCATGTCAGACTCCTGGATCATCTTCTTTCTTTGCAAATCCTTGCTGCATGGGTACCTCCGCCGCCTTCTCCAGATAGTTATGCTGTGTTAGATCAAACTGTAGATTTTAATTCTGGTCTAAGTCTTTCAGTTTGCAGTTTACTGCACTTGGACACTTCATTTAACTACTAGATCTGCTTCACATGGCAGGTCTGTGGCTGTCTAAGCAGTGTGTGTCCTTGCAAAGAGCCGTGGTTTAGCCAGCACTGTTCAAGGCAAACTAGCATTTGAAAACAAAGCTCAAACACAGAGAAACAGAATCTACCATGCATGCAAAGCAGATCTAGCACACAAAACCAGCCCCTTCGTTCTGAAATCTGTATTTTAAACTGACTTTCAACCAGGTGTTTCCACTTTAATTTGATCCCAGGCATTCCTAGAGGTGATGTAAGATCCAGATCCACAAGCTAATAATGAAGTCAAGAGTTGAAAAATTATCAAGGCCTAATCTGGCAATTTAGTCCCTTGTAAATCATTGTGGTTAGTTATTGCAGGGCCATTCTTACCAACCAGGTTCTCTTGGGACTTCGCATTAACTTCGCCACCTGTTTGACTGTCAAAGAGATAAATTTCCTTGAAGGGAATCTTCCACTCCTGACTTTATTTATGTCTGGGGGGAGGAGGATGGATTGACTGGGAAACTTCAACAGCAACAGTCTGCATATGCTGAATCAGGGAGTGATGCAATTCCTTTAATCTGTTTGATATTATATATAAGGTCCCAAAATGAAACATACAGGATTAAGGAATTCTTGTAGCCTGTTTGCTGGACGGGAAGCTCCAATGAAATGTAGTCAATTGCTGCTTTTTCTGGTTTTCTTTTTAAACAATGGGACCCAAAAGTCAAAATATCACAGCAGAGCAATTCTGTAACTTAACAGTGCACATCTTTCAGAGCACCTGTGCGCTTAGCGTCCCGCTGGCTAATACCCAAAAAGGATATCAATGAGTTTAAAAAAGCTCTTCTACTGGGAGACAAAGGAAAAAAAACCCAGGACAATATATATAGCTCAGTGGGATGGATCCTTCAGCAAACTGCCTGGGTTACAGGAGCAAACCGTGTGATATCTTGTAGGTTTTGAGCTGTGTTAATGAGCTGAGCAACTTGTGCCTAGAATCAAAGATAAAGCAAAATACTTTCATGAACTCGAGCTTGAGACTTCCACACAAAGAGCAAGCTCAAATTGCTGCCCAGGCTTTTCTCTTCTTGCTTTTTTGTTTTTTCTTTAATTTTCTTTTTGGAAAGTCCTTTGAAACAACTGAAACTTGAGTGGACTACAAGTAAAGAATAAATAAGAGATTTTAGCTTTAAAATCTGTTAATTCCTGCACATACCAGTTGCTTTTGGCAATATTTTCTTCAGTTTCTTCAGTTTAAAATGATATAGCTTATAGTGTGGGCTGTATAGTATAGATACTGGGTATGGACAGACAGATGCACACCACAAAACTCATCCTCGCCTCCTCTCATTCAGTATCCGGAATCTGCATCCAAACCACATGGCTTATTCTGTATAAAATCTGACCACGTGGCAAGCAGTTTTCTACTGCTCACAGCAGTTTTGCATATATTTATCGTAAGTGCTACTATACTAAACCCAGCAAACTGATGCTGCCTCTCTGAAAGGAAGGAAAATGGCTTCTACAGCTTCTTTACCCATTGGTGTTCTTCACCACACAAAGCAGGTAGTGTAAAGGAACCTTTCACCTGTATTCACACAGAGTGTCTCATTTCTTAGGCTTTTCAGAAGTATTTGTTTTGTTATTCTGTACTCTTGGAGACCGCTGGCAGTGGTGGAGGGGAGGCTGTCCTCCATTGGCATAAGGGCAGAAAACCACTTCTTCCTCCAGGCTGATTTACCTGCCAACACAGTGAGAATAGCCAACAAGGTGCTCTTAATCATCAGGGGGTTTCAAATATTGATGAAAAGGTGCAGGGTTGGGAGGGGACATGCTTTCAGCCACAGAGAAGTTCTGAATTGAGAGATATAAACTAAGGAACAGATCGATGGGGAGAAACTGGCAAAACTCTGGAAGATGCTGTGAGCAAAGTTGGGAATAAAAATGAACCTAAGGAACTGGACAAAGTAAGTAAGATGATATAGAGTTAAGGGGATACTCAGGATATGATCTGGAGATGCTTCTTTTCAGGGTGTGAATCCTGCATGTTCTTTAAGCTCAGCTCAGGATGGGCAATGCCAGGACTGTGGTCTTCAGCACTGGTCCTATTCTCCACAGTGGGAAATGGGGTAGAGAGAGAGCAGCAGAGCTGAAGCCCTAAAGCACATCTTTTGAGGGCACTGGAAGTGTCTCCATGTGGGTGGAAGCTTTTCTGGACTCTCTGGGAACACATGGCCAATCAAGCTGCTGGTGAGGATATACTCCATATCCTTTCTAACCCTCACTGGCATTTCTGGAAAAGACTGACAAGTTTCCTATCCGGAATCCCAGCAGTTCTCAGCCCAAAAGACCTTGGGCTGTTTAGAAACCATTCACTCAGTTAAATTCATGACACTACTTTTGATTATATTAATGTTAGCCTTTTTTTGACCCAAACTTTAGCCAAATGTGTGGAGCTGCAGGTGTTGCACGGGAAACCGAAGATGGAGTCAGCTGTCTCTCTGAGGCAATCCTGTTTACTTACAGAAAATCTCAGAAACTATGCTTTCCCTGGAGGTCTCAAGCTGCAGGTGACAGTCCTTTTGGTCCCTGTTCTACATTGCTGTCAGCCAGCTCTCTGTTCGGGAACTGCCTCTCTCCAGGCTTTTCTCAGAATCACCTTTCTGGAGAGATTTAGAGATGCAGAAACTGCCCATGCAGCATAAGCGGGGGTATCACACTGCAGCCTGCTTTTGGGGAGCCTTGGAAATGTGTTTTTAGAAGAAAAGACCAGAATTCAGCTGCTTTCCAGACAAGTCCCACAACTTTCAGCTATGGAGCCATGGTCCTGTCTGTGCTGCCTTGCGTGCTTCTGATCCAGCTTCCAGTTTCCAACCACAGAGCAGCTCAGGCAGCCAGATGTCCACAACTCCCTGACAAATTGCTGCTGCAGCACGTTGGCCTCACTTGCTGCACATGGTCAGGTCTGTGCAAGTATAGCATGTCCTGTGTGTCCAGGATGCTCAGCTCAAGCAAATGCCTAGGCTGGATGTAAACTCTCTCTCATCTCTTGTCTTTAGCCCTATGTCATTCCTTTGCCTTCATCTGCAGACTGGGACTATTTGTATTCTCTGCTGGCTTGGGCAAACAGCAGGTGAAGCATGTAGGAGACCTGCTGGTAGAAGGTGTATTAGTGTACATGCAAAGTAATTGCAGGACCCACAGCCAATTTCCCTCTGTTGTGCTGTGCAGAGTCTTCAGTGAGAACCATGCTTTAATAGGAGAGCAGGGAGATGGCTCTAGTTTTTGTGGGCCAAGAGCTTAGAAGCAGGGTGGAAAAACAGGGTAAGTGGGGTGCGAGGGCATGATATGATGAGCTCTTTGGAGGACTGGGCTTGGCTGGCCAAGGTGACAGGGATCCAAGAGGACAGGGTGGGCAGAAGCAGCTGATAACAGCAAGTGCTAGAGTGAACCAGATTTGACTCTAAGTGGAAGCTGTCTCCCTGTACATAAGCATAAAAGAAGTGAATGAGCTTGTGCAAGCAATGTATTCTGGCATTCCTTAACTGTTGAGTCCTTGGATCACTTAAAATCTTTTTTTCACTGTGTTGATAAGAACATATAAAACATACACATGCTTAAAATATATTAAAATGAAAAGAATACCTCACGCTTTCAGAATAACATTGGGTTTATGGCAAACTAATTAATCCTTTCCCAATTCCTCTTTCTAAGTGATGATACCTTTTGAAAAAACAGACAAGAAATGCTGCAGAAGATAAAGGTGAAAAAGGAAGACCCAATATAATCAGGGCTGCGCAGAAATTGGGGTTAAGCCTCACTGGCTGTTTTTAAAAAATAGCCCTATAGGGGGAACAGTTAGTGTGTTCAAAGGTACACATTAAGGCCGTGTAGGTCCAAACTCTGAATTTCGTGGCTCATGTCAGTATAAGCCTGACTATAAAAATGTGTGTATAGGGGTGTGGGTACTTATAATTCATGCCTTTCAGCTATCTGAGATACACTTTTAGTGTTATTTGCATATGAAATTTAACAAAGATCTTGGAAAAACAAAACCTGAAGAAATAAATCTTCCATTGTAATTTGAATACACACTCTTAACCATGAGAACACAGCCAGATTGGGCATTAATTTTCCAAATAAGTGAGTTTAAGATGATTTACTGGCAATTGGGTGTGCGCATATGTACACACACACACACACACAGGCACACACACAGAGCTGCTTGCATCCAACATTACCAGAAATCTCGGAGAATATCCCGGTCTACTTTACCGAATTACAGTAAGAAGAATGTGACACTCTTTGCCATTCTGTTTGCTGCCAGTGATTCAGACGGGGGTGGTGGGGGAAGGGGAAAGCTTTTGACAGAACAGCTCAAGGTCCCCCTACACTTGAACTTTGAATAAGCAGTGACTGTATCTTCAGGAGAACTGTGGGTGTTAGAGCAGGACAGTGAGATAGAGTGAGAGTAAAAATACCTCAGCAGGGATTTTCCTTCTGCTTTATGGAAAATTATGCAAAGCCATTCGTGAGTTCCTTGTAATGGGAGTGAAAAGGGACATAGGATTCTTTTCTTTATAAAGGCAGACAGTGGTTTTGCGAGGTCATCATTTTTAGTCACAGCTATCTCACAGCAGCTGGGCAGCCTTTCTGTCTTCACCCGGCTGCATTGCTCATCCAGCACCCTGGAGAATCTCTTCCCAGCCATGCTGGAGAGGGCTGTTTGGGTGAAAGGAGCCTTTAAAACATGGTGTGCTTCCTTGTGACTAATCCCTTTCTGATTTCTTTTTGGTGAAGCAGAGCCATTTCTGGACAAAAGTACAGCTAATACTGCATCTACCGGTAACCCCAGGGACTTGCCCGTTTGTCGTTGCCCTGGAGGAACAGCTCAAGGAATGTCTGAGAGGGTTGGAGCTTTTTCCATCGTATTTGCACGTGTGGGACTACTGGAAAGTGAGGGTTAAAGGGTGGTGTGACCCTGGCACAATTCCAGGATCACAACGACTGCGACATCTGTGGGGCTGGGACACTGAGCCCAGTCCTCCTGGGGTTTGCTGGGGGCAGAGCTGCCTGCACAATCTGCCCATCCCTACAGTCAAAGGGCTTCACTGCAGCTGTTTCCCCCCAGCCAAACCCCTGGGAGGAGGTGGTGAGCATGGGAACCCCATCCTGCATTAGCACCACACTTGCTTCCACCCATGCTCAAGGGCACTGAGAAGACCCTGTTATCACATTCCCCCAAACATTTGAATGAAGGAAACATCCATGTGTTAAAGATTAGAGACAAAGCTGCATTGCAGACAGTGGCCTGTGAGAAAGGCATGTTGCCTACCAAAAAAACATAAATGCATTCACCCAAGCACACACAGATACACCCCTTTTAGATAACCAGCACCCAGTATGCTCTCCCTCTTCCTGCCTGTATTTCACTAAATATATAAATTTATTTTCCATATGGACTTCAACAAAGATGTGAGCAGTTCAAGTGTCTCTATCTCATGTATTACGATTTAAATGCATGTTAGACCAACCCATATAACCAATTTCAGTCTTTACTCTCTCTTCAATGATTGTCAGATCAGACTCTAGCTAGTATCTAAGAGCTTCCTGACAGCTTGTAATTAAACTGTATCCCTGAAAATATCACTAAACCCTACCAAATTCTTCTCATATTTCCTCCCAAAGCAACTCCAGCTATATGAGTTGAGAATTACGTACTATGCCTCATGGCAGGTTTTTAAATAACATACCAGAACTGTGTTTGCCACTTGCTAGCCCTAGTAAATTTGATATTTACACTGTCATCAGTTAAAGTTTGTTGGGCTCCTGTTGTGTGACTTTGGGGATTTGCTGGGGTTTCTATAAAACATAGGCCAGCTGCAACAGTGAAGGCAGTTCAGTTTAATAAGCTAATAAATACATTTAATGACCCTCATTATGTCTTGCAGTGATATCTGGTATTAAAGTGCAAGTGTTAGCCCGAGTAGAATGTAAAATAGAAAGTCCCCTGCTGAAATGGTGCAGTGTGTGTATGCATGTGTATATACATAAACACACATACATATGCATATAAACCCATTGGAAGGTTCCTGTAGAAGAATGCTATGGCATTTATTTTTCATTAATTCTTGAGAGGTTTCATCTATCTTTGCAGCTTGAAAGAAGAAATAATTTCAAGTTACAAGAGAGTAGGGTAGATGGGAGTAGTGGAATAGGTCTGCTCCAGTATGAAGGTAAATGGTTGCTTGTTGCTTAGCAGACATACTTCACCCACACTGTCACTGGTGGGTAGCCAAGACAATCGCCCATGGGGTTTCTTGTGCTTTCTAGTCAACTGGGGGAAGGGGTTCTGAAATCCCTATGACTTTAAGCTCTGGTGGCAAAGCTGGTCACCAAGTGTGCATTGAATGTGTGCACCAAGAGGCTCCCCTTGGGGCTTGCAGATGGAAAAAATGAATCAATTACTTTCATCAGCATAACTTGGAGATAACACAGGCAGCAGAGGCACTGAGTCCCTGTACTCCTGTGGAGCTGTTGGCTTTCTGGCCACTCTCCTGAGGACACCACAGGTAATCCCTCTGGCCAAAGTCCTGGGTTGATCCTCTGTCCTCCTGTGAGACTGTTCTGCTTGTGTGTGAGAGGGGACACACGAAGGAACCCAGACCAACTGAAGGGCCATGTGTCAGCTTGCTGAGTCAAACATGTATTTGCAGCAGAAAAAGCCAAATAGGAGCCATGGCTGTAAGAAAAGGCAAAAACCTATGTGTGTCTACACATTGAATGGTGATCACCACACAAGTCATAGCAGGCCAGTGGGTACAAAAGCCAGCTGAAATGAGTTTCCTCCAGGACTGGAACTGTCTGTGCCAAGATAGTACAGTTCAGGATAGATATTAGTATCCCTATGGGATATCTCCATCCTCAGACTGCTCTGGGCTCTAGCTAGGCTCAGGCACAGCACCAGAACAGCTATTGGGATGACAGGGAGTTTGACATTTCAGGTTAAGAGGGGACTATAGCAGGTTTGAAAAGAATTCCCTCTCTGATGAGGTTTTTAGGTTTGGGTGAACAAAATGAAAGGGAAATGGGAGAAAAATGTGAAGTAATTAAGTTAAAAAATACCAATTTTGTATGCAAAACCAAGTCTTTTGGTAAACTATTCAGCATATAGCTGCTGAATCAAAATATGCCAATCACTACATCATCTGGACCCAAATGTCAGCATGTGCTCTAGGCATAGACATATCTCCTTTATGTAAAATATAGATAAACTCATGAATTAACCAGCTAGTATGAATTTGAGCACTAGAGAAAACAGAGGAGAGAAGCTTGAGAGGTTTCTATTGTCACCAGAAAAGCAAGATTATCCTAGAATTCCAAATATGTCCAATCTTTATTTTTAGTTAATATGTTAATCCGCTTAACAAAATCTCCCTCTCTTGCAATGCCCCTTCTGTTTCCTGCTTGTGAGGTAGAAAATCATCTTGATTATAAAAGAATCCAGTCAGGCCCTGTTTCTGGTCGTTATACCATAAACACAGAAACTTTGCTGTGCTGAGCAGGCAATGCACTGGCACCGTGACTTTCCAAGCCAGGCAACGTTTCTGCTGCCTGCCTACTGTGAGTGCATTGGAGGGAGCACTGCTTCATGCACTCTGTGCTCTGGGCTCTTCTCAGAGGCTTTGGAAGAGCTGGGTTCAGCTCTTCATTCATTCATTCTCCACACAAGATCAGTCTTTTCCCCCCTGTAAGGGCTTTCTAGCCCCAGCCAAGCCCTTTTTCTGGAGGCAATGTGCAGCTAATCACTATTCCAGTTAGTTCAGCTGCTGCAAATGAGATGGATGCTCACATCAGATATACTGTGCAGTTCTCTATGCCAGCAAGTGCAACAAGCCACATTTTTGCTTTGATCAACTACTCTTGTCAGAACAAACTGATGAATGGTAGATTCTGGAAAGAGATTTTGTAGCAGGTCAGAGAGAAGTGGGACAGACTGTATAGCACTGGACCACAGGGTTTCAGAGACAAAGGAACTGCCTGAACAACAAACAGGCTGCAAGTGGAGAGAGCCAGAGATGAGGCTGGACCTGTAAAACAAGCTGGTCAGCCAGGGCCAGGAAGATTGTCCTCAGAGTTCAATAACATTGTTAGTCACCATGAAAATATTGAAAAACGTAAACTGTGGGTGAACTTCTCATGGATTAGAAAGCTTAGCTGACTCCCAGAGCATCCCCTCTGAACTGAGATAGGAACAGTATGCAACTGCAGGCTCTGAAGTTCAGTGACATGGCCTGAGCCCCTGTACCCCCAGGCAGAGGCGGGGGGTTATAGTTAACTGTCTCTAACCAGTATTGCTGTGTTTTCCTTCATCTCACTATAGGAGTCAGTGTGTCCACGTGTGGTGACTCATCCTGAGAGATCCCATACTATTTTCCTCGATCCCTTGCAGCAGAAAGGAGCTGTAAGAAGCACAAGCCTTGGACAATCACAACCTCAGAAGGCAACAGAGGAAGAGAACAGTACATTATAACAATAGTTTAAATCTCACGGGGGAGGTGTGTTCAAAGTATGACTTTGTGAGCCATTACAAATGGCAGTGGGCTCGACAGCCCTGTTGCTTGTTTCCACAGTGGACCTTTCTGTACTTGGATAAGGATATTTACAAACAGCTTACTTTATCATTTCCAAATACTGTATGTATGGCCCCACAGCACAGCAATGATATTTGGAGGGCTGGTGCTGAGGTAGTCTTGCTGCTTTTTGGCAGAGCACAGGGTGGTTGGTTACATGCTGAAAGATAAATCCCGTTAGCAAGGGCAGCCAGGGAACAACAGGCCCCACATTAGATTTTTCCTCCACCTATTACCAGGTAAGATCCAAAAACCTCCCAGGCTGCACAATGGCATTGACAACTCACCACCACTACAGAGAGAGTTCTGTGTTGAGCTATGTATAAACTTGTCCCAGTGGTTTAATCCCTGAGGTACTGTTGTGATTCAAGTGATAGCTGTTGTGTTCCTTAAACACCCTGGCTGCTGCAGCACATGACTCTGTTACACTTGTTATTTGGTTTTGTCACCTTCTTTTTTTTTAAGGGTGAGTTTCCCTTCCTAATGAACCATTGAGGTGATCATGGGTGTGGAAGAGAGCTGAAATATGACCTGGTGATGTTAGCATCAGCAGACCTGCCAGCTCACTGCCACTACAGTGGGTGTTTCTGGTTATTTAAGGACTTCCCAAACCAGCATAGCCACACCGCTAATCACCAGAGAGACTGTAACAGCCTTTGAGCTTGATATGGCCTCAGGGGCCACACACTGGCAGAAGGTAAAAGCTTGCCATCTCTGTTGGATGTGACAGAATAAATGCAGAGGATTTCCTCTGTGCGCCACAAGAAGTTCACTTGTATTTTCCCAACAGAAATGTGCTCCCAGTGAGTGCTGGGGAAACCACTAAATTGTTTGGACTGGAAGGGACCTTAAAGATCACCAAGTTCCAAGCCCCTGCCATGGACAGGGACACCTTCCACTGGACCAGGTTGCTCAAAGTCCTGTCCAACCTGCCCTTGAACACTGCCAGGGATGGGGGTATTCACAGCTTCTCTGGGCAACCTATGCCAGTGCCTCACCATCCTCACAGTGAAGAATTTCTTCCTAATATCTAATCTAAATCTACCCTCTTTCAGTTTAAAACCATTCCCCTTGTCCTATCACTACATGCCCTTGTAAAAAGTCCCTCTCCAGATGTCCTGTAGGCTCCTTATGCAACTTACCTCCAAAAGAGAGAGCTGCATTTAAAGAGATCTGGAAGATGCTGCACCCCACAACAGCTCAGACAAGGCACTGCACCTATTACAGCCTGAGGATAAAGCAGATTCATGTCAGTGAGCTCACCTGGGCTGGTGCAGCCTGCCAGTGCCCTTTTAGGAAAATCACAAACTGTGCTACTTACTACGCAGAATCTTTGAGGGCCTTCTACTGTTCTGTGCGGTCATGGAAAATGTCATACCTTTAAATGAAAATACAAATAATAATAAATTGTTGTTGTTGTTGTTGCAGGTTGTGATGATGACAGTCCAGAAGTCTGAATCTCTGCCTGGATCACACAGTCTCCTCTAGCTTTACTTTGGCAATAGCTCCTCATTCTCTTTGACAAAACCAGACAACTCTTGCCGTGGCAGTTGTTAGTGTTTTGAAACTGAAAGGTGCTTTTCAAGCACATAGTGAGATAGATGTCCTGGACCTGCTGAAGGAGCTAGGAGGGAGCTGATCAGGCGGCTGGCAGGGCACGCAGACAGAGAGTCAGAACTGATACATTTCCATTTAGCATTTCAATATTTTCAAAAGAAATAAGTTTCAGTATATCTGTCTTTTCATCAGAAAGAGAAAAATGTTTAACTAGAAATGTTTAACTAGCTGTGGTGGCAGGGATGGTGACACTCTCTGGGCTATAGGAACCATAGATAATCTTTCCCTTGTCCTGAATCAGCTTTGAAAGAAGCTCTTGTAGATCATCAGGAGGAGGCCATGTGGTTCCTCATGCTTCTTTCCTTATAAAATGCCTCTTCTGGACTTACTACATGCTGCACCATTGGCAGTGATTTGGCCTGAACAATTTAATTTTTAAAACAATGTGTCTGGTATTTCTGGTGACTCAGAACTGAGGAAGAAAAGAGCTTTTCATTACTGCTGCTCACAATGTCTTCCCCAGTTTTTATTCATCATGATAACCCCAGCCATTCTCTGCTTCAAGGAGAAAAAGAGTTGGGTGAGTCTGGTAGAAACCACACTCATTCCGCCTGAACAAAGAGGCATACCACATCATTATGGGAATGCCAGTATTCAGGCTGGGGCTACATCAGGGGCTGGGAGCCCATTCTTTCACGTGAAATGTAAGAGAAGTATTTAATTTCTTTGTATTCCTTTGAAAATGCCTACTGACAAGACACAGACAAAGCAGACTCAGCCTACACAATCCTGAATGACAAGCCCCCGTGTGGTACAGGTAGTGAAACCCTCCTGCTCAGTGAAACCCAGATTATGTGACAGACGTGTCTCCAGAAAGAAAACTGTATGTTTTACCAGGCAGGAAAGTTAAGGTGTATGATTTACTGATGTCTGGCCTGCCTCTCTGGTGCTCTTACCCCACCTTAATTCTTCCTTGTATACTTTCTGTCACAGACTTGTAAGCCCAAGCTGTTGAGAAGAAGGCTGGCTGAACATTCATTTCCTGCAAGAGTTTCCTGTATGATGTAAGAATGAGAGTGGGAGCAGCAAACAGCTCCTCAAGCATTAACAGTGTTGGGATGTTTGAGACTGTGTGAATCAAATGGTGCTCAGAGGCTTGTAGGGCAGCTTTTTTCATCGGTGAGTTTAATCATTAGGGGATATTTTTTCCCAGCTCTCATAGGAATTTGAAGGTTAAGAAGGGGCCCAACAAGCTGAAAGGAAATGTCCCCTCTCTTCAAATTTATTATTGAAAGTGGCCAGATGTCATTTGTTTGTGACTAGAAAAAGGAAGTTATATTACAGAATGTGACGCTTCAAACCCCAAGGTAAAAACAAAAGCAAAAATGGAAAAACATTCAGCTGCACTCATTTACACTTGTGTTCCACAGCCTGGGGCCCTTTGACATGGAGATAAGAGCTGAGTTTTATCACATTTATGTACACTGAGTGTTGTGTGTCCTGTACATTCAACTGGATGTTCATCAGATGACTCTGAAGCCAGCTGGGTTGTTGGGTGGTGGTGTGCTAGTAAATGTACTACATGAACTGGTTTGAGGTAATCATCTAATGCTTTTTTCTTTCCTAGTCCCAGCTGGAATACCCTCTTCTACTTGGGCACAGAGCTCAGTGAATTATTGCCTAATATGTGAGATGAGATCTGCTAAGAAAAGCAATGTAAAGTTCTTCAGCAGTGAACTAATTATTCTGACACTTGATTCTAAGTAACAATCAGAGTGGAGGAAGTAGAAACACCACTGCTTGTAGCTATCTACAAGCAGTGGTTTTTAATAAAGGTTTTTAATAAAGAAGAGACAATAGGCAAAACCTCTGCTACCAATCATGGCTTCATATTAGCATTAAGGATTTTCTGCTATTACAAATTATGAGATGGCTTATACCACCCTGTAGCACTTACTCCAGCAAAGCTTCAATATGCCCACTTGAAATCATTTAAATTGTTTTCTTTTTCAAGGCATGTGAAAGAGATAAAATGAACTCATAGGTTAAAGCAGAAATTGTATAGGTGGCATGACATCAGATTTGGGTTCTCCAGACTCAACAAGTTGCTGTGAATTTCTCTAGTGAAAGAACATCCTGTGATAAAAGACACATTCATGCTAGAAGTATGATTCACCCTACCTTCTCCATAAGCCTGCACAATAGCCAGTCACAATTTCTATGATGTGAATAGCCATCGAGTATGAACAAGAGGTGAGACCAGCAATTCCTGTCCCAAAGGCTTCCAAACATAAGGAGAATATCACCAAGTGCTGGACATGCCCTGAAAAACAAACAAAAGTCTCTGTGCTGTCAGTCAGATTCTCTGCAAAGTCTTTCTCACATATGGTCCCTTTCTGTGTGTGTGCATGAGAACAAGTGTTGCTAACACAAATGCCCACAGAAGTGTTGTCCAAAAGCATTTTTTTACCAGCTAGGAATTACTGCCCTTAAGTAATCACATCTTGAATCTCAGAGTTCTTACACTAGAAAAGGGTTAAAAAGTGTTCAAGTTTCTTTGAGTACTATAATGGAAAAAATAAAATGAGATCTGTTCAGGACATGCTGGCTATTTCTGTGTTAGTAAATTAAATAGTGCCAAAGAACATGCCCAACATAAACAAAAACATGCTTATGTTGTTAAATTGCCATTGGGGTTACAGCTACCTGTGACAGAAAAAGTGAAGTGACTTCTGCTAATCCTGCTTGCACTTCATTAGTCATACAACCAGCATGTTTTGGAAGACTACGAGACATACCAAAAGAATGCTGGAGACAAACCCCAACTTTCTGAGGAAAAAAACCCGAGGAGGGGGAACGAAGAGCACACCCAAGCACTCAATAGAGAAAGTAGCCTGTTTGGGATGGGCAAAGGTTGCTCTGAGCCTAAGGGTCCCCAGGTACGCTTTCTGAGGTGCCACCACAGAGAAGGTGCTACCTGTGTGCCAGACCATCCAGTGTGAGAAGCATTCAGCTGTGCAGTATTTGTGAACCACTTTTAAGAGGTCTGGCTATTGCTAGTGACACCTGTGCCACAGGGTAGGGCTCCTCCTGATTGAAGGTAACTCTTCCTAAAAAGGAGTTTCCTGAGAGAAGAAGAGACAAGGACTCGGAAGGCCACCAGTGGGTACATTTCTGGTCATCAAGAAATGGGATCTTATAATAACATTTCTAAATTCATCTTGGGCAACAAGAAGAGAGAGTGTTGATAAGCCAGCAGCAAAGGGATGCACATCAGCATGCACAAACTGATTAATAGAATGTCCTGTGAGAAAGAAGTGATTGTCTGTTCTCAAATTGATCTGCAAGATGGCAGTGAAGGAGCTGGGTGCTCTCCTCTGTAACAGTGAATGATGCTGCCTGGACTAAAGGAACAAGGCGTGCTCCTTACCATATCCATATGTGACTGTCCAGACACTGCAAAGGAAATGAAGAGTCACTCCATGAGCCCTATACAAGTAATCAGTACCTACGTACTCTTAGCAATCAGATGTCTGCAAACAGTCAATATGTATGCAAACAGTTTTTCATTAGAGTAAAGCTAGGGTGGGATCATTCAAAGCTTCTGGAACAACACGACACCTGTTAGTTACACTAAGAGCTGTTATGGCCTCTCTGAGATACAACTATTGGCTCTGTCTCATATGTGTCAGCATTATCCGTCCCAGCTGGTTGAAATATTCTGGATTGCTTCACAGATCTGGTACAGATAGGCTCTCTGAGTCAGTGAACTGCCAGGTCACGGTGAAAACATGTTTTTCCTCTGTACTGTCTTTCTTCACTAGTAATAGTCTAATTGCCTTGGAATTTGACATATACAGGTTATGAGTGATTTTGTACATTTTAATCTGGTCAATTTCTCACCATAATTTATCATTTTCCAAAAGTGAGGAAACAAAAGTGTTTCGAAGTGGAAGTCCAATTCTGAAGTCTTCCATTTAGGCTGCACAAAATATAGGAACAAAACAGTTGCCTTAAATGTGCAGAACGAGTAGTGGACCTGGAACAAATCAGAGCAGACTTGATCTAGTTTGGACATTGAAAGAATTCTTTTTTTTTCCTTTTTCATTTGTCATGGAGCCCAAGGTCAGACTGTCACAACATCATGTAATACAAAACCCTGCTATATATGAGGAGAAAAACTTTGATAGGCTTATTTGGCTCATTTTACTATAATAATACCAAACAAATTATTGACACAGGACTCAGGGAATATCATCCAGCAGGCAATCTGCAGGATCAGTTCCAACTGCAGTATAGAGTTAAATTTGTCACCCTTCACAAGCATAATTTATGCCTAGATGGATCAAATCTTTGCTATAGTGTGTGGAGCAGTCATCAGTCCGAGCTGGCCAGGACAAAGACGAAAGGTAAACAGAGTGAGTGAGAAGAAGCCATTTCAGCTGAAAAGAGGATCTCAGAAACTTGTGTTCCTAACATGTTCCTATATTCAGAGGAGCTTTCCAGCACACATTAGCAATGGACTAATTTATATGTTCTCAGTGTATTTGGGCTCACAGACCAAACTCAGCCAGTGGATTCCAAGAACATTCCTGGAAGAGCAATATTTGCCCTGGCACTGGATGCTGTTCGTCCAGAAATACACCAAATGAAGAAGCAGCTGCTAGAAAGGAGTCAGAAAGCTGGTTGCCATGAACCCTGTACACACTTCTCTGTGTCTAATATCCATGAGGAAAGGGAGATTCTGATCTTACTCATGGATTTACTAAGCATCAAGGACAGATGGTGATTTTATGCTGCAAAATAAAGGGTACTGACATAATATGGGTGAAACGTCAACCCATGTAATAAAAAACAAGTGAGACAAATGAGTGCTAGGAGTACAAGACTGGGCGTGGCAGAAGGAGCATCATCAGTGTCTTCTAACACAGGGAATGAAAGGAAGGGGTAAAGCCTGGAAATGAGGATAAAGCACAGTGGTCTCCTGCTGTCAGTAACCTACAGTCGTCCACCAATGATGGAGAAGACCCGAATAAACTGGGTCTTATGACAGCTGGATAGTTACAGGTAATGGCAGCTGAATATGTTTATGCCCAAAAAAGTGATTACACAGGATTTAAGCTGGTTATTATACTTGGAGACCTTTATATGCCAATTGTAAAACCAGTTTGCATCATGGAATCATAGACTTATAGAATGATTTGGGTTGGAAAGGACCTTAAACATCAACTAGTTCTAGCCCCACTGCGATGGGCAGGGACAACTTCCACTAGATCAGGCTGCTCAAAGTCCCATCCAATCTGGCCTTGAAAACTTCAACACTTCTAGGGACTGGGCAGCCACAGCTTCTCTGGGCAACCTGGGCGCCTCACCATCTTCACAGTAAAGAACTTCTTCGTAATATATAATTTAAATCTTTCAGCTTACCTTGTGCTATCACTACCTGCCCCTGTAAAAAGTCTCTCTCCAGATTTCTTGCAGGCCCCCTTTCGACAATGGAAACTGCTCTGAGGTCTCCCTGGGACCTTCTCTCCTCCAGGCTAAAAATGCCCAACTCTCTCAGCCTCTCTCTTCATAGTAGAGGTGCTCCAATCCTCTGATGGTCTCCATGGCCTCCTCTGGACTCTTTCCAACAGATTGATATGCCTCTTGTGTTGGGGGCCCCAGAGCTGGATGCAGTACTCTAGGTGGGGTCTCACGAGACGTATAGGGGAGTATGGGGGAGAATCACCTCCCTCAACCTGCTGGCCATACTCATTTTGATGTAGCCCAGGTTTAGATTTAGAGCAGGTCTCACTCATGTTTAATTTCTTTTTTACCACAAAGCTAGTAGGGTGAAGACAGTGAAGCAACAGCCATGAATACACATGTAACTGAGAAAGTTGTGATGTACCTGTGATGAAGATATATTCTGATTAACTTAAACATGCATCATGTAGCTGCTAATAACAGCTTTGTCAGAGAGATGCTGACTGCTAGAAGTGGAGGCTCAGGCTTGTTACGTTCCCTTGCTGACTTGCTCAGTTGTGGTTTAGTTTTGAAGACTTCTGCTATCTCTAACCCAGCGTGTAGAGCTCCATGAGTCCTTATTCTCCTTACAACATTTATTAAATTAAACATTTGGGATTATCATCTTTGTGAATTCATGGGAAACTGCTGCTTGTATATGAGCTTCTCATTATAGCTTGTTGTCGTCTAAATGTAAAACCACTTAGACACGGCAATGGCCAGGAAAAAAGTTGTTTCAGAAAAAAAGTTGTGGTCACAATTGCCTGAGCATGAAAAGGTGCAAGAAGTGTTTGCTTAGATAGTTTATAAGCAAACATTCTAATGAGACAAGGCCTGGGAAACATAAGCCATGCCAGTGAACTTTTCAGAATTATGTGTACAGCTAACCATGGAAAATGTGTTGCTTCTTTGGCACCCTTGGAACCCGGGTACGATTTGGAGAAACATCAGAATTTGGTTTGTTCCTGCTGAATGAGGGGGGAAATCCCTCTTCCCCTCAGTATTTTGTAAATCCCTACCCCTTCTCTTCATGATCCGTACTGCAGGTGTCTGCGTAGACTTGAAACATTGTCTAACTCAGCCTTTCTTACTTGTGCCCTAACTAGATATTTGACAGTGCTGCTGAGCATGTGCTATCCAGGCTGGTTCAATAAGGAAAGACACTGTTAAATTCTGACACTGTCGAGCAACACGTTGAATTTTCTTCAGTGGTCTTGAATCTCTGCGATTACATCTTTAACACATCAATAACTTAGCCTCTGGTTAGCAAGGATCGCTGAAGCATGACTAATCAGCAGATGAAAGTGTCTTTGTGGGGATTAGCTTTAATGAAAAGAAAAGGGATAGTTATTTTGGTAGTTTGAAATCTTCCATAAATCAAAGCGAATACTGACAAAGCAGGTTCATGTGGTAAGAATGAACCTATTGTGAATAAAATTAAGGGAACAGCTACTTTTATATAAATCACCGGCAAGGACAGCATTTGTAAGAGAGTTCATGGGAACAAGATCATTTAACTTCTTCAGGTGTAAATAAGTGATATTTAGCTAATGTTAAAGCATCCCTAAAGAAAAACAGATGGATGAGGGTCCTTAGTAGGGAGTTTCTTTTTTGGTTTTCATTTTCTTCTCTTTTTTGTATGCAAAGAATACCCAGCTAGTTTATCTTGGCCACTTTGTTCTGTGCAGGGACAAGCGGCCAACATAGAACTTGTTATTTACCACTACAAGAGAGGAGGTCATAGCCAGAGAAACTTTAGTCTGGATCACTGATCACAGCTGATTTTGGCTGGTGTAAATTAGAAAGTTTCTTGGTCTTCCATAATGTGGCTTGGAGAAGCTCATGGGGCCATGGGGATAGTGGCAAATAGAAAGAAATGCAAACTTTGTACCTTCTGGGGAGTATTCATGTTCAGCTCTTGAACTTTAGACCTCCTATATATTCCTGTGTGGCTAATGTGCTGTGTAAGTAATCACCCCTGGAGCTCCTCCGGGCAGTGACTCAGAGCACCCATGATGAAAGCTTAACCCTCTCCAATGACTGTATGTGAAGCTAGACTGCACACATCGATGTACCTAACAGCTCCCTTCCCTTTATGTTCTCCTGTTGTTTTATGCTGTGCCTTTTTCACTGCTTTGTTGCAATTTTTAAATATAATCCTTGTGGATGTCAGAATGAACCCCAAACTTATATTTCTGATATGGAAGTGCGTGTCTGACTTAACTGAACATCTTTTCAGGTAGCGTGAGGCAAGTGGAAATACCACTAAGACCAATGTTCCTTTCTTTTCAACTGTGATTTTGTACTGCTGTCATACTTACATTTTGAAAAAAGCTATTAAAACACTTGGTCTGTATGTTGCAGGACCTGTTGCCAAATAGTTGATTGGAAATCACAAATGCTTGCTCATCACTTTAAAGAAATGTGGTATTAAAAGTAAGGCTCTACATAGAAATATCAACTTATGGTACTGTTCAGTTACCATATTGGAAGGCTTCCCATGCCTTCTTTCAGTTTGGGGTGGGTTTTATTTTCCTTTATGCTGTCTTTTTGTTGTGCTCTCACAGCACAAGCTTTCATGGGGCTTCTGAGTGGGTGACAAAGCTCCATGAAGAGTTTGTGAAGAAGCGTTTTCCTCTAAGCTATTTGGAACACATCTTGTTTTCACATCTTTAAGATAATTTCCACATAACTGAGGCTAATAATTAAATATTTAGTATGGATCTCTTTTCTATTTTTCCTTCTTCCTACAGGAGCATGCCTTCTATTCAAAGTCAGTGGAAATGTGTATGTGTGTGTGTGTGTATCTGGGTTCTAAAATTATAGTTTGGTTATTGCAAGTTTTCTGGGGAAATTGAAGCAAATGATTACATAGCAACAAGAATGGGATTAAAAATTAATTTTCATGGAAGAATTTACCATACTGCCTGCTATAATTACTCTTCCATTATGTAGTTTATAGGGTCACAGTGAAAAAATTAAAATCCCAGACCGACAAACTCTGTAATTCATGGTGTTTACAAGATTCATAATTTACAATGGGAAGGAAAGGAACGTTATGTGAAAAAATGCTATGCGCATTTTTGCACAACATTCTACTGATATATGAATCATGCTCGTCTTTGGTTAACTCAAGGGAAATAATCTCACTAATGTATGTAAGGCAGTCATGCCCACATGTCTGGGGTTTTTTATATCCAGATTTCAGTGGAAAGAGAGATACTTTTTAAACAGATGGCAAACAAGCCCCTTTCCCCCCAACTACTTAGCAAATTTAATAACATAGCTAATTATAGGGCCATGTATGTTAATCCATTCATGTGCTTGCTCCATATATTTAATGTCACAAGTCAAAGGGATCTATGAAAATGCTGGGCAATGGCAGCTAAATTACATCCAGACGATATTCCCCCTCTAAGTATACTTTTGAGACCAAATCTCTTGGGATTCCTGCTGGCAATTAGGTACAAAAACCAATATAAAATTCTGTAGCTGCAATCTGGCAGTGATGTTAAGAGAATCTGAAACGCTCTCAGAGGCTGCATTTGCCTGGTGATGTCCCATGTCACATTTATTCTCAAGGGTCAGAAAGAAGAAGGTGAGGACAGTCATTCCCTGTGAATTTTCGCCTTGCTTGCTGACTGTGTCATGGGCTGTGATGATCCCAGGGCTGTTGGCAGGATCATTGCAGCCATCTGCTAAGCTGGAAGGACCATTCCCTTCCTCACTCAGATCTACTACACCTTTTTCAGTCTTTCTGGACCCTGCACGCCACCAGAGGACATAGTCACAACTAATGAAATACTAGACTTTATCAGCATTGATTCAAGCATTCCAAGCACATGTATACTGCTGAGAGCTGTCTGTTGAAGGTCAGCAAGTACTAGGAGCCACCACTTAGAGCTGTGAAGCATGAGCTCTATCTTTGGCTGCAAGCAGTAGTAGAGAGCATGAGTGCTTCTTGGTAGTACATCTAATGTCACTTTGCATGCATTACAGCTAAAGTATGTGTGACGCCATTCATGCTGGAGGTCAGAAGCAACTTCGAAAACATGCCTCTAAGAGGGGAAAGGCATGCTAATTATCTGTGAGGACAATGGCTCATTTCGCTGTGACTGACAGTCTGGAGTACCTTGTACCAATGAAAGCTTGATCTCAAGCGTCAGATGCACTGAGTAAACCGGTATGTGGGGTTCTTACAGCAAAAGCTGTCTCTTTGGTAAGAGAAACAAGCTCAGAACCAGACCATCTTTTGGTTAGTTTGTCATATGTAAAAGATTTGTCAGTCAGGAAGTTCTGGCTGTTTACATCACCAGTTCTTTTCATGTAGAATTCAAAGCATATTACTAATAAAGTATAAAAATTCACATTAGAAAATGTGAAACTTGTCAGAGAAAACAGCAATACTGTCTGGAACAGGTTAAACACCAAAAAGGGCAGAGAAAATTTAGAGTATCCAAGTTCCATAATCTATGGATCTGCCTACACGTATCTGCTTGCTCCAAGTGCTCTTTGTGATCTGTCAGAATTATTTAAAAACTTTAAAAAATGTATGGAAACAAATTTAGTCACGTATCACAAACTAGCTCAGGGAAGAGAAGAGTCTCACAAATCACGGAGGGATTAAGTTGAGGGGGGATTCAGAAAAGTGAGGGTTGGTGATGTCTGTTTCTCTGCAAGTGCCATCCTCACCCTCCAAGTGTAGGGGCGAGGTGTCTCTCAGTTCTTTTAACCATTGTGGCACCCATTCGGTTCCTACAAGGTGGTGAAAACTCAAAATATTCATGCTGTAGAAAGCTGCTGAAAGCAAATCTCCTGTCTGAGTTTCCCTGTTCATTGCTGTTTCCTTGTTACTTTCATAGTTAAAATGGTTTCCTTCCAGATTTTAACTCTTGGAGCTGTCAGAAAAGCAAAACTGCAGTAAGGTAGCAAGCTCCTACAGTGTTTTTTCTCCAGCCGCTTGGTCCATTTATACAGCCCTTGGTGGGGTGGAGGTGCTGGTACTCTGGTCTGCTGCTCACACCATCTCTGCTATGAGCTTGTCCCCATAGAGTGACAGTCTCACAGTTAATTCTATGCAAAAATCTTCACCTGGAAAAGCCTCCCAGGAAAGATTTCCACTGAGACCAGGCAGGAGACCCTCTGCTAACACTGGCTTTCATTACGCCTTCATCCCAACCCCATAGCCAGTCTGTGCCCTTACCCCAAAATCAGCATCCCTTTCTCATGGATGCATTTCTCTGAAACGCCTTGCAACCCTGGAACAAACACTTCCCTGCCCCCCAAATCCTATATTCTTCCTACAGTCTGTAGGTTGCTTTTAAAAATAGAGCATGCCCTGGCTGCATGTCTCACTGGGCAGAAGGCCTACTGCCTGTCATCCTTGATGTCTCTCTTACTACTTGTTTCAGCTGGTTGTTTTCTTAACATTTAAAGGCTCTGTTGTGTTCCACACTTTCAATTAAGGAGGAAAAATGCTCTCTGTGTTGTAAGAGTGAAACTGGCAGTCGTATGCTTTGGTTCGTAGCATAAACTGTTGCACAAGGATTCATTGGCAACCTTCCCCTCACTAAGGAGGCTATCAGCTAAATGTCACAGATGTGTCTGGGTCTTGCCAAAAGCTGGAAATGTACTGGGAAACTTCTGAAAATGCCCTCAATTGAAAAAGAACCTGAAAAAAAAGCTCTCAGGGAGGTAGTGAACATATGCTAGCTGCAACAGAGGATGGAGAACCTTGGAGCATATGGTCAGTGTCTCTTGTTCATTCCTCCTTACCTCTGGAGCCCTTTCCTCACTCAAAGGCTGTGCCTTTGCCCTCTCTGCCTTCCCCCTCAGCAGTTCACTTCTTCTGTGTGGCCTAAAAAGCTGAGCATTTCCTTCTTGGTAACGGGATCACAAATAGCATAAAACATTAAAAATGCCCTAACCTCTTGACACCTTTGTTATAACCAGAGCAACAGAATGATCTTATTGCTGGAAAGCTTACCCTCCTTCCCTCATTGCCCATGATCACTTCATGGTTTAACTACAGCCTAATCCTGCAAACACTTCCTACCCAGCAGACCACTTACTGGTGCCTAAGTAGTCCACTGATATCAGTGGATTATTCCAGGTAGTACGTCCTAGGAAAGCTAAAGAAGTGTTTGTACCACTGGGCCATTTGGTTTGCAAGCTCTTGGGGGATATTTTCTTTTGTCTATAAAGAATCATGCACACGCATGGTGCTGTATAAATTAATAATAACAGAACTCACATCAAACTAGTACTTATGGGAATTCATACCACCGTATTTCCTGGCTGCTAGAAGAAAAATTGCAGAATTACGGAGTTTGGAGAAAGCCTCCTGATAGCATATCTGGGTTTGTGGAGTTCACCTCACTTTGGTAAAGTGTTTTCTCTTCCTCTGCACCAGAGGAAACATTGAAGGACCTTCACCTGGCAAGAAATGCACAGGAAGCATATTTTAAGTTAATGCAAAATCTGATGAAAATGTCCCAAGGTAAATTAGAGCTCTTATCACCCTGTCTAACCTTTAATTGCATAATACAGGAGATCTGGGTTTTATCAAACTATTGACTCTTTTTGTGTTAAGATTTCTTTGGCTTTCAGCAATGTTGCACAAATTGTTCCTTGGTGAAGGCCTTAAGTAATAAAATAAAATGCTAATTTTATTTCCAATTCATTCACCCTTTTTGTTCTCAAATTTTGTTGTATCTTTTCTCTCTGAAATATGACAGAATGACTCCAGATGGGGCCAAGTTAGGAAACAAAAAGAAAAGATTAAACCAGGAAAAGCAACTATGCAAGCAAAAACAGAACCTAGAGCCCACAGAAACTTGGAGCTCCATAAGATGTTATAATGCAACTTCTGGATTAAAGAGGAAAGAAGAAGACTAAATTTTTTAATACAATTAAGTAGGAAAATACACCTAAGGTACTTGTTAGAACATAGCCGCCTCTTGACTTCAGATGCAACAAATGCTTTCCCATTTCAAGAATCCATGAGCATGAGCCTTTCTGTAAAGATACAGAGTATGTCATGGTCATGCATTTCTTGAGCTTACATCATGTATTGTTCAGAGGGAAGTTCATCACTCATGCAGTAGTCATGAAGGATGATAGTTTCTGTTTCAGTAAAATGACTTCTGTTTCCTTAAGGGGAGGGTGGCATACATACATCATATTCAACTGCTGTACTTCCCATGTGCTTTTGCAGACCAGTCTGAATTCTAAGATGCACAGGGTGAGATAACTATGAATTTTTGTTGCACTGACAGTGTCTGATTAACAGATCCACCTTTCACCTTCAAAAAACTCTTTAGTCAGCAAATCATAGAAGTCACTGGGCTACTTTTCATCTCCATGAAAACCATTCCATTTTGTACAGAGTAATTTAATATTCACTTGTCCAGTGAATGTGAACAGATTATCTAATATTGATATTTCACTGCTTCTAAGGAAAAAACTTGGAACACCAGGCTTCTATCTTATTCTGCAAATACCCTAAGCACCAGGTAATAGTAATACTTTCCCTTTCTCATTGGTTCAGTGTGTGATGAATAGGTCTGTCCAAAGTGAAGAGGACCAGCTGGAGAGATGGATGATACCCTGCTTCATCAGAGACTACAGCCTGGTGGCTCAGGGAATTCTGTGAAGAAAGGTGCAGGAGGAAAAGTTAATCTCCAGTCTTACCTCCTGAGTAAAAAGCACACTTTTGTTGGCAGGACCTCCTTTCACTAGTACTTTGTATCTTACCCAAACTGGTAGAAATGTCTAGATCCTGGATGTCTACAGGATTGGGCATCCTCTCCTTGGGAGAAAGAGAACATCCAGCTTTAGAGTCCCAGAGCTTCTGGAGTAGGAAATAGTTCATGTGGCTAAGATTAAAGTGATTCTGATCCTGCCCAGAAATGAAGATACACATGAGCAATCTTATGCTTTAAGAAGTTGACGCTGTGGACTTTAAGACATTTTTCATTAAATCTGGGCTGCACAGAGATTTTTCCATACCTAGCTTGCCCCTAGGTAAGACACCTAAACATTTGTATACCTAGAATGTAGCTGTTTCTTAAAATAACATTCTGTTTTCAAATTGGTAGGTAGATCATTTGTATAAAATATTTAAATACATACAAACACACACACAAATGTGTGGTTCGAATACATTCACACACAAACATACAAATATGAATATATGTATTAGTAGGTAAATATAATAATATACAAAAAATATTTTATATATAGAAAAAAATGTTTAACTCCATTCAAAACAGCCAGTACCATCTCTTTTTCCAGATTTTGCAGACCTGCTGTTTTGTGTTTATTCTTCTACTGAAACAAAATGTGAGGGACTCTGTAGAAAGAAACCATGATTTATTTGGGAAGGGTTTGCAAGGGATGTTTTTGGTAAACCAAGTTGTAAAAGAAATTAGCAAAAGAAAAAGTTATGGATGTTATTAAGTCTCTGATTTCTCACAAACTTTTATTTCACAAAAGTATTTTCACAACCCTTTTGAAATCTGTGGAAAATTTTGCATCAGCTCTTGTGCAAACGCAGTAGTTGGGAGTACAACTGATGCAGAGGGAAGGGACAGAAGTCTCCTGCACTTAGCTTCAGTTGCCTTCAAACTTTACCACAAAATTTTGTACGTATGGGTGACAAGATCTTGACAATGTTCTTCCTCCTCTACAACCACCTTACTCTTGTAGGTCTTCACAATAGGCTGATAGACCTGGTAGTATTTCAAAAGCAGTTTCCAAAGGTGATAGTCAAGCTGATTGTGCCCAGTTGTGATCAGATTTTCAGAAGACATCTGAAAACGTAATCATTTCTGGTATATTTAAACAGTTCAGTGCTATTAACGTTCCAGCCCTGGGTTATTTTGTCTATGAGTTAGAAGAAACATTGAAATAGTAGCAACATCTTCCTCTGTGCTGTGTAGATCACATGCAACAAATATTTCACAATAATAAGAGCAGCTTTGTTGAAGTGAGTGCCTAAATTGACTGCACAACCTTAGGCCTGGTGACTTTTCTTTTGCAAGAAACCTTTTCTGTGCTCATTTAATTATTTACTCCTACCACGTATTGTACATGGGAACTGTAGTCTCTGCTTACCAGATACCTATGTGCACTGCACTGTTTCTAGTCCATCGGTAAACAATTCTCAACTTTACAACTTATCATTTGGGTTGAACTTTCAGTTACCAGTAACCCTAGTGATATGACAAGTGGGACCTTGGTTAATAAGGCTGTGTGCAAAAGCTGGCCAGAGTATAGGTACTGTGCTGCACTCTAGAATGGTACATCTTCCTTGGCAAGAAAAGCATTCTGCAGCCCCTTTTACTTCATATTTTGTTTCCATATAAGAGGACCTTGGACCTTGATCAACCTTGGTTTGCAATAAATTGACATTTTATGATAACACAAGGCAAAAAAGTTCAGTTTAAATACATGGGTTATCACACTTACATTCTATCTACATGGTTTGGGGTACAACAATGGATTAAATCCAGGCTCAACTGAAGTTGGTGGACAAACCTCTACTCTCTTCAGAGCCTGGGTGGAGCACAGTCTTTCAGTTTCAAACAATTCACGTGTATTTTAGGCAACAGTTGATTCTATTTTTGCACCACAGACAGATGTAACATTTTGATTTCTTTTTCCCTATCACATTTAAATGTCTTCTTTACTTTGAAGTTCTGGAGTGTTTAAACCTCAATAAATTAAAAACCTTCAAATCTATTTCCAGCCCAGTTCAAAGTGAACTGGGGGGTCACACAGGGGGTGGAAACAGGCAATTTTAAAACAGGGAATTACAATACATTGACTTTATTATTATTGCCCTTGAACATTTTTAACAGGTACCAGTGGCTTATAAAAAAGAAGATCTATGCTGCACATATGATCATGAATAAAAGCAAATAAGCACACTTAGGTGATCTGTTTTAATGCACAAAGATATTTCTAATATAATGCAGTGAGAGACATAAACTGGTTTATCAAGGTTAATTTTCCTCTCATTTATTGTGTGCTGTCAGGTAAAAAACTTCACCAGTATTCAGACTGCCTTAGATCCTTGAGTTTATTTATAAAGAAAAGGTTGTCCCTTAAATAAACTACATTTTTAGGTTAGCAATCACATTCTTTTGCTTTTCCTCTTCGCATAAATAATTATTGAGGTCTATTTAATTAAGAATAGATTAGAAACATTTTCATTGTTGTTTTCTAAATTTCCTTTGTACTGAAGTGCTACAGAGTTAACACACCAAACACAAAAGTGCACAGCCAACCATGACTAACTGCATAAAGCAAATAACAAGCTGTATGGTCAAAAACAAAAGCCAGTACCATTCATGTGGAATAATAGAAATCATACCACCAAAACACTTCATACGCATCTCATCTACCTATGTACACACTTGCTCAGCTCATATCATGCCTCAGGAATGCAGTTACAAGCAGAAAGGGACCTGCACAAGAGGTGAATACCGAGATGGGAAGCCACATTTCCCCAGGCCTCATCCTGATGGTACCTTACTCCTTCAGCTTGAGGTTCGTCATCTGTGGGGAGGGAAAGGCAGAGCAAGACGCAGCTCAGGACATGTTTCTCTCCTTTCAGCTGTTCTGGAGATGACCTTGGGAAGCTCTGCCAAATACACGTGCCTAACACTTATTGCTCAGTGCAGGTAATTTGCCATGTTTGATCTGGAAGGCTGGTGAAGGACAGTCACACTCTGTTCCCACCGTTCACAGAACAATGTTGCCTCAAAGCACATAAAAATCACCATGTAATGTTGTACTCAGGGCTCTGATGTAGTCTCTGTCTTCACCGCCATTATAATAACATTCCACCCTCTGATGACTTTTCTGAGGGGTTGCAAAGAACACTTTTCTTTGAGCAAAGAAAATCTTACCTGCTTATGACAGGCACAGAGAGTGAGGAAATGATGGATGTTTCTGGGAGAAGACAAAGAGATTTTACCAAGTGCATTTTTCTTTCAAAGAGTTTTGTAACAAACAAAACACCAGCCCTCTGCCTATTAACTGGGAAACAAACCCAGCTTAAAATTTTTTCTCAACTCCTATTGCAGGAAATGGGAAACTTTCTGCTGTTTCATGGGGAATTGGAGCAGGCCAGAGAGACTAGAACAACAAGCAACCACCCACCAATAAAATGCATGTAGTAAAGTACCCTCAGAGAGATCAAGGGCTTTGCATGCACTTTAGGAAGGATTCAATTTCATTGTCACTTCAGGCCAAGGAGGAGGAGATTCCATATTCCTGCAGTCATTCATCCCTGCTACTCCCCTACTGATTTTTAAAGTCTGTTGTGGCTCAGCCCTTTTCTCATCCTTCAGAAAGAAGACGTGGCAGAGGGAACAAGACCTCCTGAGCTCCCTTTCTACTCATTATCCAAAGTCCCTTTAAAAATGTTGCTGACGAGCACTAAATCTTTTAAATACTATTACTTCAATCAGGGGAAATTATATAGAAGCATAATTCTCTTTTGAATTCAGCGGGGACTCTAGCTGAGGGGTAAATTCAGCTCCACTGTAAATGGAAGGTGATCATTAGGATGGCTGGGGACAGAAAACTGCACCCTCTTCTGCAGCTTTATGGCCCCAGTAGTGCTGCATTCTGCATTTGTTGATAGCAACACATCTGTCTCTTTGGAATATGTCAGTGCAAAAACAGAAACTTCTAGCTTGTGCTGAGTTGTTGACAGGCCAGGGTGCAACTGCAGATGATAACTCAGATATAAAATTAACCACGTGACTTCTGATCCTTTGAGTCATATCAGATACCCACACTCCCTTAGTGTTGAGCGTTTTCCTGTGCAAGTTCTTAGTTCACTGCCCCACAGAAAGTGTTGTTAAGATTGTCTGAAAGGATACCTAAGCTCCTCTTTTCTCTTTAGAATCATTCCTCCCAATTAGTGGGTGCTATGCATCCAGAACTGATGACAATTTGAGTTCTGATTCCTTAGAGTTGAAAACAGTGTTCACCACGGTACCCTCAGTAGTCTGTTAGATCGGCAGGCTGCCTATCCTAAGCCTTGTTAGTTATCCCTGTCTTATTCCTAAGCATCATTTTGCACCTAAGATCCATGTCTATAAAAATATGGTATTTGCTCATCTTTGAAAATGCTTTGAGATCCAGGATGAGGGTTGTGGGATACCTGCTCAACAGGGAACCAAACTATTCTCTGTGTTTTTCAAACAGAAATTTGATGAAGTCTCTACCTCAAAGAAAGTATAATCTAAAAAATATAAACAAACAAAAAGCACATTAATTTCTGTAGAATAGTAAACTCAACCCTTTTAGAACTAATAATAACATTCAAATATATTGATATTCTTCCAGTGTCCATCATTAGTTAACTATTAACAAAACTAAATACAAAGTTTGTTCTGCTCTCTATGCCCCTATTTAAAAGCTCCTATGTAATTTTGGGAAGCAAAGTCAGGAAAAAAATAGAAAAAAACCCAGGTTACTGAAGGAAAATAAAGTGATTTTTAGTGTTGGACTTCAGCCCTCCCCAGCAGCTTTCAGATACTGCCAGCTCAGGAACTAGGAGCAATAGCTGTGAACCAAGATCAGAGACGAGTCTATGGGCTGCTGCAACATCTCTGGTGCAAGAACTTTCCTCAGGCTCTTGGGAGGTTGCTGGTAATAATGCCAAACTATATTTAAAGTGTGTTTCTGTACATGTATGTGAATTCTGAAGGATTTTCTCTGAGAAACTTCTCATGCATGATAAGCAGGGGACATACTGAAATCTCTTCAGTGAGACAGGAACCTTGGAGTGCCTTAGCGACACCAAAGTCACAATATGGAGCTCAGGTATCTTGATGAACTCCATACTGAGGTCTCTGTAAGCCCATCGTAGCAGGAACTCTTTCTTCAGATTATGCCAGAAAAAGCTCTACATTCACCTTCACTGGAGCCTCTTCTATGAGGCTTTTAACCTGTGGCTTAGGAGGTGCTTCAAAACTACTATCTCTGTGCACTTCACCTCAGGCTCCCTAGGGCTTTCTGACTTGTGATTACAACAATTATTAGTCAACTCTGCATTTGGAAAACAGAAATCCTGCTACTCAGTGGCCCTCCTCCCCCATTCTGCTTTATGTTTCAATACTTTTGAGGAAAAAGGAGGGAGCTCCTCAAGTCAAGTCTTGGTTTTTGTCAGAGTTAGAATCAAGCATGCTTCTGACCAGCAAAAGAACTTCAGATGATAGACAGTAACAGTTTCATAAGGATGATATTTCTTTACTATTGTTTGGATTGGAGGCTGAATGACCCATTTGAGGTCTAGACAGCTGGTAGCATGTATTTGGCTCTCCATATGCACTGCATAAGCCTGGTTCTCAGCGCAGAGGCCACCTGCAACTAAGCAAGTAATCTGAAGTTTACTGGGCACATTTTTGTGGCTGTACCTAGAGAATGGCACCAAGCACCAAGCCACACCTTGAGCTTCTGAGCAAACCAATACAAAGTGTTTCTCTGTAGTGACGGGACAGGGAACACACCACAGAGGTTCTGTTAATGCCAGGAGATCATACTGCCAGTGTCCTTGTCACATTCTCCCTGGCAAGCTCAGCTCTTGCCCTTAGGACAGAGTTGTCAAGGAACGGGTTTGCCTCTTCCTTTTGTTCTTGCTCTCCATGGGAGAGAACAGAAATGCCATTTGTGTTCTGCACACTAGCACGTACTGGTAAAGCACAGACTGAGCCTGTTTCTGAGCTGGCTGCTAAGGTGAAGGAGCAGGAGTATTTCGGCTCAGGCTGGCAATTAGGCCCATAACATATCCCTGAGAAAGATGGTGTGCAAGAGCTAATTATTTTTGTATGCTGCTGCTGGAGTAACTTGAGTCTGCCAGGTGCCAACTGCCTCTGGAAAGCTCCCAGTTCTGTGGGGACTGAAAGGTTCAGCTTGTTCCTGACTCTTTTATGGAATCAGACCCTAGGAAATGGCAGACCTTTAGTACAAAGTCTCCTCATCTGCTGGGGGGAGGGAGGGTGAATCATACCCTTGAGAAACAAGAAGTAGAAAGAAGGACTTCAAATTTCCAGTGACCAGTGATTCTGTAAGAATATGATGCATGTTACCCTATAAAACTACCACAGAGGTGAATCAATGCCACCGTACCTTGCACCACTTCCTTACATTGCTGTTTGTCTGCTTTCCTACATGAGTCACTTGGGCTGTGATCCCTGGTTTACATGCTTCTAAAATCTTGTGCAATGTTGTCATGACAGTTACGCAGTGGTTAGAAGTGGTTAGCTTTGTGTATTTTCTGCATTAGGTTTACATAAGATAAGATATCTGTATTATGGATAAATAAATGACTTAAACACTGGGATGACTGGTCTAACAGAGTAGGTTTGTAAATGGTGGTGGCATGGGGAAAGGTAGGTTGAACCCTGGCTTTGGTGTTGTAGCCAGTTAGTTTTTAATTGGCCTTTTTTTCACTTCACTCTCTTACTTGTCTACCAGTGAATAATAAAGAAAGAGACGACACTGTCATTATACACATGAACTGATGTGGTTTTACTGCATTTGACCACACACTTAAGAGAAATACGCTGGTACAGAGTAGACACAGGTCTTATCTCTGCTGCAACTCCTTTCACAAAAGAATGATCTTTACATCAACAGCTTTCCATCCTTTTCTTGGTAACGTTGCAGTCATGCCTTTTGCTCTTGGTCCAAATGCAGAGATTAAAAACACTCAGTTGATGCAAACGGTGGGTTGATACAACACACAGAATGGGGTGTAGATGTTCTTTACACAACAGAGACCAGAATTGAAGGGGAAAATGTTGCTTGGAGGCAAGACGCCTCTTTAATTGATTATGGCAAGGAAAATCAAATACCGTATCTGCTTTTTTCCTGGCGTATATCAAGACTGATCATAACTAACATCTGTTCATGTTAAGCAAATACTTGTCATGATTTAAACTTCTGCTTGCATACAACTCTGAGTAGTGCATCTTAAATCATACATATTCATATAGAATGAAGAATGCATAATGTTTGCATAAAAAGATAAGCTGTATGACTGTATATGAAGACAACAAGTACAATTCTCACAGCACTGTCATTGGTTAATTTTAAAATATCCAAGCATTATTTAAAAAACAGTAAGCTGAACTTAAAACTACACTACAAAAAAAATTGTGTAACTGAACCAATGCTGACTTGTTTTCCTCAATACTAATCGATTTTAAAGTTGCCCTTTTCTATCTAACACTTTTTGTTAATTAGTTGTTATTTTAACCTCCAGTAACACGATCAGATTTCTTCTGCCTCTGGGCAATTAAGTTATGCTCTGATCTTGAGTTCTAAGGGAAATGTTCAATTTTATTCTCTTCCACAGTTGAATAAACAGTACCATGTATACTATCTCTTGTGTTAGAATAGTGTTGTCTTCACATAAGACTCAAATAATGGCATTAGTCATTCATTTCCTTGTACACATACACCCTATTGCGTGTTGACAGGTTTATAAGGATGCAGTGGCAGCCGTGGGTGCTGGGAAGCTCCTAGACGACAGCCTTTGAATCCTTGCAGTCCTGAGCAATGGTGCCTGAGTTAGTCTGTTTATTGTCTGCTTTCTCTCCCAGATGCTTGACTTGTCTGAAAGATTAATACATTAACAAGAGTGGTAAGGTCCAGGGTTGCACATCTTTAAGACATGTTTATTACCAGATGGCACATGAGATTCAAAGGTCACTGTGGAAGGTAACATTTTAAAGTGAAACAACAATATTTATGTTCAAATACTATGCTGATGAGATCATATGGAAAAATGTTTCTGATTAAATTAGTTTATAAATAGCCACAATATATCTATTGAAAATTCCAAATGCCACTTTTAGTCTTCTTTCTTTTATTCTATTACTTCCTAATTTATTGAGTAACACAAGAGTATCTTCTTACATAAACAGGCTAGCAACTGGAAAACAAAGTCCATACTGGACAGACAATCTTACTTTCTTAAATAACTGAAAAGCCAGTGTGAAACCTGGTTCTATTGTCTGCTACTTAAAGCTAATATTCCATATAAGAATTTTTTAAGACCTGAAAGTAATTTTAACTTTTAAATTCTCTGGGGTAAAGCTCATCTTGCAGCCATAAGGACTTACTTGCAGATAGCTACCCCTATTTACAGGCAATATCATGTGATAATACACATTTGACAAAAATCGTGTTATGCTGATTACTCAAAATCCTTACAATAAAAAGAAAATCCTTTTCTTTCAGATTTCCATAAGAGGATGGATTGTCTCATAGCTCATTAGTAAACATTATCGGTAACGCTAAACCTGAAATCTTGTTTATCCTCTCAAATTGTCATAAACTACATAAATTCCAGAGGAAATAGTTCTGAACAGGTTTAAAAGGTCAGTTAAGCTCTTAATTAGCATTCCTTATCTACCATGCCACACAGGCATTAAAATGCAGAGAATTAAATGGTACTTACTTTTCATGTGATCCGTTTTCAACTTTCATAGCCCCTTCCACTGGATCCAGTCCTTGTTCTGAAAACTGTTTCAAGGCACTTAACGCTGCCTAAAATAAAAATGAGTTGTCAAAAACCCCACTGACACAACTGTATTAACGCCAAGTGAAGGTGTGTGTTTTGATATCCTGTATTTAAATAATTTCCTGTATATTGAAGCCAGTTAGGCTACAGAGCTAGTGGGGTGGGTACTTAATATAAATCTGTGTTCCTGCATTGCTTTGAGGATATCTTCTTTTCCTGGGTATATGAGTAACTTACATTTGTGTTAATGTATGCTCCATCACCTACATGAAGAACAAGATATACTTTTAGGAGTCTTGCCTCTCTGGCCTGTCAGGACTCTCCAGCTTCCCCATGTGCTTTCATAGAGCTCACGCTTTCCAGAGCTCCTATGGACAAACTCTTGTCTTGTAGATGATTGCAGAAGGTGTGAGCAATGGGAGGAGGGTCAGCAGGAAACTACTGGCACTCCAAGACTGGATTTCAAACACAGCAGACTGATGTCTCATGCATAGGTAGTGAAGTGTGCTAAACAGGATAACCTAATATGAGATGATGATGAAGTATCAGCAATAGAAAAATGATCAATTTTCAGCTGACACTTTCCTTCACATGTGTATTCTTTATTGACCAGATTCTCTCCCATCTTTGTGAGTCCTGCTTTAGGGCTCAAAATTGTTCTTCCCGCACTCCTAACCACTTTGATAAAATAAAAAATGAATTTTTTGTAATTAATTTAGCAAAAGTTAATTATGAAACTCTCAGACACCATGTGACTGACTTAAAAACACACCCAGCACAATAAAACAGTTGAGGTCAGTTCTGTCTAGAAGGTGAAATGTCAAGTAGAACTGAAAAGAGGATTTTCCTCTTTAATCATTCTCACCTACATGCATTCAGTACTAACTTGGGGGAAAAGAGGTAACTTTTCACTGACACTGTTACCTCAAGTAACATCTCAAACACTGGAACTGACTGCAGGCCCTGTGGCACTGCTCTTCACAGAGAAGCAACAGCTGCTGTTTAGAAAATTGGAAGTGGCTTTCTTCTTAATTGTTGGGACAGAAAGAATGAGTGTGTCTATCTTCACTTCCCCTACCTCTTGGAGAGCAGGGAATCTGTCCAGAACAGGAGCTGCCATTGTAATGAAGTACAAGATTTGCTGTTGTACTAATTCTTTGTCTGGCTTCTTTCAACAGCTCCTTCCCTTGAAAGGTGTGTTTATACAACTTAAATATTATTAGACAATGTGTATTTTGGTGAGATGAATAACAGTGCAAAAATTGCCAGGCTGCCCTGAAATAAAAGACCAGTTGTCCTAAATTTCTCTGTAGTAATACCTAGCTGCTAAGACTGCAAAAGGTATTCTCACCATTAACATGCGAAGGTGGAATCATTCTAGTTCATGAAGTTAAGATTTTTTTCCCTACCAAACAAACAAAAAGCTAAATCTTTTATGAAGTGTCTTGGTAATCATCAGATTATCGATGTTACTTGCCCATCTACTCTATCTTCACCATGTGTTTTGGGCCCCCTGTATTTGGCAGCTAACCTGCTCAATATTTGCTCATTTTTCCTATCTGTTGACATAATTGTCCCCTTCATCTTAAAATCTCTGCTGCCTGCATCTTTCTTTTTATTCTTTTATTATGTTATGGATAAGGACTGAGTCTCAAATTCACCTCAACAACTTCTCCCATCTTTCACTTTTATCACCTGTTCAGTTCCCCAGTGAATGAATTCTCCCTTTCCTCATTTCTTATGGGTTTTTTTTGGCATTTTGATATATTTGCATTTTTTTATAAGACAGGTATTTCTCTACCACCTCATATTGTCTCTTGTAGCTTTAGACATGCATTTTCAGCTCTCTTATAAGCTCTGACCACCCTCTCCCTTTCTGTCCTTGATCTTGACTGCACAGCAAAATCACTGTTTGTTCAACCGAAATAATTTTTCCCAGTGGCAACAAGCATTTTCATCCACTCTCAACTTCCCTGTTTGTTCCAGTAATCTGGCACATTTCTTCATCCCAGCTTCTTTCTACTCTGCTTCTCCCTGGGGTCCTTTTCATCACAATGCCAGCACCACTTATCATGTGAGGAAGGGGAGTGATTTGGGCTCCTATGCTTCCTTGCACAGGACTGCTTTTGTATGGGTCTCAGTGGGTTGTTGCTTCTCAGTTGGTCATGGGTTGACGACTATGAGAGTGAGACAATTCAATGGGTAGGGACTGGCACACAAGAATCTTCTGTCTTCTTATGTCTATTTTTCCTGGTGCACATTAGCAAAACAATCAGGATGTCTGTTCTTGTTAGGTATGGTAATCCAAAAACTATTACCAGGTAGCACTGCAAGGAAGCTGAGACATGTGCTTCTCCTACATAGTTTAACTACAATCTCATCTGTTTTTTAACACACCTTGTTTACTTTTTTCTATCCATTCTTAGCTTCCGGGTGTGATGTGTAAACTTGTTGTGGGAGAACTGTTTGTTCAGGTTATTTGTTTGCACAGTGGCTTGGACAAAAAGGCCCTGATCATAGTTGGTAAAAAGTAGAGCCAAGAAATGTTTGATTCAAAATGAGGTCACAGGTTGATCATATGATGTACAGAGCAGCCTGATCTTGACTAGTGGTCACTGAAATCCCCACGTTATCAAGAAATTAATTAGACCAACCCAAACTTCCTAATTCCCTTATAGAATTGCTCTGAATATGAGTACACCTGTTATTTAGTACTATTTTACTCATAAAACTGGCTATCACAAGGCATACCACATAAATTACAGAGAAGTTTTCAGGGTTGCTTTCCAGGAAAACTGTTTTGGAACTCCCTGGAGGAATATTAGCCACTATCCCAATAGAAACATAGGGCATCTCTTTTCTTCTAACAGGAAGGAAAATACTACTATATAAAATAATGAACTCTGCCTATAAGATGGATCACTACTGGTGGATATCAAGGAAGTAAATATGGAACAGTTAGAGGAAACATATAAAACAAAGGTATGATTAAAGGCATTTAATAATATGCATGTTTAATACCAACACCACATCCAAATCCTAAGCTTGTAACATGGCACAGTCTCATTTCCCCATGTCACCCTTTTTCAAGCCATGCCCTTCCCAAACAAAAATGTAATATAAAAATAAGATCTCAGATGTATTGCATTTCTGAAACCACACATCAGTGGAGGGAAGTTAAAGAAAAGCAGTCCTGTACCTGTATCATTGATCTTTCAAACAGAGGTGTCAGGGAGTTTGTGTGAGCACTGTTAAAAAGTCAACCCTCTACAGTGTCCCTCACTGCCAGGTTTCTCACCTTTGATGTTCTGGAAGGTGATGGTATCTTCAAAAGCTTATGCTTCTCGCTACCAAGTCCCACTCCCCACATCTTCTGCCTCAGTCTCACATCTTTTCCAAGCCACTCCAGTGCACCTGTTTTTCCCCTCCCTACTATCTATCCCAGAGTTCTGACTTCTTTTACAGCAGAGATGGCCACCTTTACTTCTTCACTTCAACTTCTCCCCCTATCCAGGCCCCTACATTTTTTTCCTGTTCTCCCACCCAGGACCCCCAGCTGCTCCCAGATCTAAACTTCCCTTCCCAAAGTTCTCCCAACCTCCTGCATCCCACAGTCCCTCTTTATCTTCCAGTTTCCTAATGCATTCCAGATTTATATGAGATCTAATTTCTTTTTCATGGAGCCATGTCTTTCTTTTCATAAGATACCTGGGGGGGAAGCCTAACTACTAATATCCCAACTTTTTCAACAGCAGTTGACTTCTAGGAAAGTTTCTTTCCTTTTTAGAATGTTCATTTGTGGGGTGTAACTGAAGGAAAGTAGAAAAATGGTAGACAGAGGCTTGCAGTGTCTTAAAAACTCCCCCTTTTCTTTCTCCATAGCCTGCTTACATCCAGAAGGACCAGCAAAGCTGAGAGAAGCTGGTAAATTGGTGATATTTTGGACTTTAGTAGATGTCCTTAATGTTTCTCCTCTCCCCATTGTGCCCCTAGACAGACATGAAGATGCTGGATTCAGGAAGGAAGCTGGTAGCTGGGAGGCTGTGACCTGAATAGTCAGCAGAATGTCACAGAGCCCAAGTAGTCTGCAATGAAGAAGAGTTACAAGCAGACATAGGGCTAATTTAATCCATGATTCAATTCTATTAGTCCCAACAGATTTACACTACTTGGCTTAAATATAACTTGAGAATGGCAGATAACTTAGGTTAAATGAAAAGGAAAGAATGGAACATTTGACAGTGAATCTGGTGAACAATTTCCTCTTTTAAAGGCTCAACACTTCCTTCCATTGATATTTTTCTTACAATAGAGCATCTGCACAGATACAGAGAATTTTTTCTCTCCCCCAGAAGATTTTACAACTGTTTTGTGAGTGAAGCCCCATAGGTTACAGAACAGATGTCCTTACACATTTCTTGTATCACTTGTTTTCTGTGTAGCTACAGCAGTGCCAAAAATATGATGCCAACAGGATGCACTGCATTGCTAGCTGTTTGTCTTGGCTGCCATTTCTATTGTTAGTACGTGTGTGTATCAGGATGGGGATGGATGTTTCCAGTCATTTTTTAGCTTTCCTCGAGTCAATTGGCAATTAGTAAATAGCATTTAAACTTGTGAATATTCTTCCTGTTTCTCACTCTGGGGATTAAGCATCTTACAATGACAATCTAGTAACATTAGATCATTCTTTTAGCAAGAACAGCATACAGGCACTACACTAGTCCATGTGCATGTAAGACCACATCCTCATGATAAAATGTTCATATGTTTATTTTAGCACAGTATGTGGTTTGTGATTTTCCTCTTAAATATATATTACATTTCAGATTATTCCATGAAGCTGAAAATTGTAAAAGTTTGTTGTTCTCTATGGCCCTTCCACTTGACTTTACCAAGGAGGTCTGAGACAATCCTAATAAACACACTGCTTGATACTGTTAGTTTATTGGTGATATGTTTCCTAACATCAGTTTTCTAAGTACATAAAAAAAGCATATTCAGCTTGGCCTTAATTGGCATTTTCTGAAGACAAATATTATGTGCAGAAATAGTTCCTCTGCAAAACTGAATTAAGTCAGGATCCAGAGTAGGCCATGAAGGAGAAGATTTTACTGTCTGTAGCAGCTGGGGCTTAGTTCAAGGTTGAGTTTGCAAAGTCAAGCCACTCATTGTGGCCACATAAAATCATAGAATAGTTAGGGTTGGAAAGGACCTTAAGATTATCTAGTTTCAATCTCCCTATATACATGACCAAGTCTCAGGCTGTGCCTGAGTTTAGGCTAGGGAAAATGTTTGTATGTCAGGCTACAATGATAGACAGGTATAACTGTAATTCTCAATAGCCAGAAGCATAGACAACAGCAAAGTTAATGCATGAACAAAACTGTTAGCAAGTGTATTCACAAACAATTGATACTCATCTGTTTTCTAAGCCAAGAGAAAAATGCACCCCTAATAAGAGAGGTTCTTCCCCTTTCCCTGCACTTGAGGCCTCAAAAACCAGTATCATCTGTGCAATAACACTGCAGCAATGCAGTCTGTATCAGTAATAAGATGCACTTCATGATTTTTTAATATGTGGATTTAAATTTCACATATAAAGGCTGTTGAAAAATCCCCAACAATATCACAGCTGTAGAGGTGAGAGAGACTGAGGACTTAGCGTCCCAAAGCTGAGCAACTATTTAAACTTATTTGTCTTCAAAATTACTGTTCTTCATGATTATTTTTCTTTCTTTTAATGAAGAATTTTCTGACCCAGCTTCCACCTGGCTTTCACTTGTTCACACCCAAAACTGCATGCGTACAGAAATACACAAAGGGAAGATATACGTGATTGTATAGACTTACATATGTAAACACACACAAAGTAGCTCAAAGTTGACTCCTTACCATGTCCATTTAATTCTCTTGGAATTACCATGTTGGATACATACAAGCTAAATGAAACCACACAGCTTCTGTTGTAAAAGAATGTACTGTATTGCAAGCAATAACTTTCGCTAGCTTTCACCACTTTCCTCACAATGTGCCATTCTCCCCAGTTGATTAGATTTCATATGAACCAATGTTAACATCTATTTAAAAATAAAATTCAGAAAGGCTTTTCACACTGCACAATGTAAACCTTAATTAAATGACTTTAAGCCCTTTCCTCACACAGTTTATGATATGCTTGAGAAACACAGGGTTATAATCTGATTAAGTTATGTAATTTGCATGGAAATAGCATTTTCCAAACTGATTAATCTCTGCACAAAGGCATAGTCACCTGGTAGGGACTACAATTAAGGATCCTGATTGCACCTGTCAAGAGAAAAGCTTGGAGGATAGAAGGACTCCACTATCTTCAAACAAAGAATGATTCACAGATGTAGCTTAGAACAAGTCCCACGTAGTAGTTAATGCTACCCTCAGGCAACTCATGCAGCCAGAATTTAAATGACACACAATCCATGTACAGCCTGACCTTGCCAGCTTTCTAGGGGTAATCCTACAGTAGGGATTAACTGTTCTTGAACAATTTTTCCAATATATTAAGCAGAGCTTCTATCAACAGCATGCATGTTACCTTCTTCCACCTAGCTTTATCAGGCCTGTGTGCTCATTCCTGCATGTCTCTCAATATTCCAAGTGAATGGAGTAAAAGACACTATTCAACATGGAATTTTATTTCTGTAGGTTTTCATCTTCAACAATCTACTTAAGAGACTGCTTGAGTTAACAGTCAAGAGTCAAGTAGGCAGAGATTATTTTCACATGTGAACCAACACACTAGAATCTGACTGCCATTCTTGGTATTACGCAGCAATTCTGCAACCCCAGTGATGTGGGGACTGAGGTGAAGTAATATCCACAAGCTATTGGAAGTGTAGAGTCTGGTATGGGTATTTGACTCTGCAGTGAAATGTTTGTGAAGCAGAGTGAAATCCTTTCACCTTCCTCTCTCTGGAGATACTGTAAGGAGTGGATCAGATGGGGTTTTGAGCAACCCTGGTCTATGGATGGTTAGAACTAGATAATCTTTAAGGTCCTTTCCAACCCAAACCATTTTATGATTCTGAGTAGCAAATTGTTCTTCAAAGCCCAAGACAGATCTGCATGATCATCTGGGGTGAGCCAGTTCTATTGCTTTAATGGTAAGACAAGATTTTTTAGTTGTGAAGAGAGAAAACCATGCTGAAAAGCACCTAATTTTCAAGATAATTAAAAAGTATGGTTTTGTATGAAGAGTATTTCATAAATAATACTGAATGTCAAACTGAATGGATTTAACACTAATGCAAGAGATTAATCCACCATGGAGAGGTTAGTCTAGTTGACAAGTTTAGGTTGTGTTCTTACTTGTGGGTGGCATAAGAGACGAAAGGATTCCTAAAAGACCTGTATGCAGCTGTGACTGTACAGGACTGTTCTTAAACCTGTTACCTTCTCAGAATCCTCCCACTTCATGTATTCTCAACTGTGAGGAGCAACATTTTCAAGTGCTCCCAAAATGCTGACTTTCTCCTCCATGACTGTCTATGCTGGAAACTAGTAAATTGGCGCTTCTCCATGAACATCTCAGAAGAGCTTTCAGGTTTGGTGCCAACACCTATTGAGGTGTGTCTGGATCCTTTAATGGTGATGTGAGGTGTGAAAGTTTGGCCTCAGTATCAGCAGTAAAATTCTAACCAAGCCTCTTTTGTCAGATATTTTCAGCTTCTTTTCAGTGTATAGTCTTCATTTCTGGTCTAGAAATCTGGAAGTTCTTTTAAAGTAAATTTATTTCCAAATTCAAAGCTTCATTTTCTTTTTCTTCAATTGTTACAATTGAAAGAACAAAGACAAAAAGAATCATGCATTATCACTTCTTACTCATGAACATGAAGAAAAACATTTTTAAATTCAATTTCCAAGTGTTTACACTATGTTTATATACACATATATACATCAGAATTTCACCAGACAGCATTTAATCTTAAATTAATCTTGCTTCTAATTTTACATCCTCAAACAAAAGCTGCTTAAACACTGACTTTCAGAAGGAGGTAGATATCTACATCGTATAGGTGCTTTCAATAATTAGAGATTTCCAAATGAGATAGTTTAGATGGCCAATTATTGTATGGGTAGGTAGAGCTTTAAGTCACACAATCGCAACAACACTCAAGCATGGTTGAGAAGCTGCAGCCAAACATTAAAGGAGAATTTAAGAAACATGGCTTTAGACCTAAAACTGAAAGCATCAGAATGTATATCCTCGGGCAAAATCCTACACCAGCATGGAAGAAAGGCCATGAATCACTGTCTCTTTCATCACTGATGGCTGGAAAATATCCTTGTCAGCTGTGTTGTCAGAACAATCTAGGGTTTTTAATTATTTATTTATACTCATTTCTCCACATCACTGCCATAGATTTGCAAGTCCATTGTCATTAACCATATTGCAGAAGACTTTGACATCTGGATTTTTAATAAATTGAGGTTCTTGGCTATGTAAGAGTTCATGTTGACTTTAAAAATATGCTACAATAGACAATCCTCTCCATCTGTCTGACCTCCACAGTTCCATTCTGTTTTTAAAATCACTACTACAACCATCACTATATAGCTAGCAGTACATAAAAGAGTCAAAGACTAGATCATTCCCCACCAGGGAATGGGCTCTGACCAATATTAGCAGTGTAGATGCAGCCAGAACTCTTTTAACAAAACAAATGAGCTTTAGACTGAGTTGTATTTAAATAAGATACAAGCATGTTTTCTGCGCAGTGGTTTTCTTAGGTAACTGCTCATGTAGAGTGGTTCAAAAAATTGTTATGAAATCTCAAAGATCCACATAAATTGGAATACAACAAAGCTCAAACTATCAAGTATTATTCAATGCTTACTTCAACATGACTATACTTCCACTTAGTGAACTGAACTTGTAAAACATGCTTACTAGTTTGGGGACCTTTTGCAAATACCCTTTTCTCCATGAGGCAAAATGGCACTAAAGACCAGAGGTTGTTTTATTATTCCTGCTTTTAAAGAGAAGGAAACTGAAGTGAAGAAGAGAGTGCATAAGCACATAAAGGACTAGCCCAAGGTTAGGCAACAAAAGTAAGGATCAGTTTTACCTGCCTGCATGCATTTTATCATAGCCCAAGACAGAGAGAGTCTAAAACAAAAAGAAGCTAAGCACTTTCTGTGACACAGTGGGGAAAAAGACTCCCTTTTAGGAAAAGAGGACAGGTGAGAGCTTCTAACAAATTTGTTTTGCTGAAATACTCTAACGAGTACTTCCCCCTCCCCCCCCAATGTTTTATAAAGATGCTTTTTTTTTCCCTTTACAGCTCCACTTGTTTCTGTTCTAACGCCCATACACTTACCATACACTTTGCTTTAGACATGGGATTAATTTCTGAAATATCAGATTCCTTGGTTTTAGCAATTTTAAAATGAAAGAATGTTTGTTCTCTCATACCAAGACCATTAGCTTAGGTATTAAGTGTGTATCAGTCTAAACATGACTAGAAACTTTGGTTTGAAGACAAAAATAGTAGATTACACCTAATGTAAAGTACTGCCCAATGGTTTCTTCAAGGAGCACATTATATAGCTAGAACAATGGGGAAACTTAAGGCTGTAGATTCCTTCATTACAACATCTGTAATGAAGCCCATGTACTAAATTGTATCGTATCTCTGCTCCCGTGTAACTCTACTCCTGTGGCCTGTATATTGGCATTCAGAGGAGGATACTTCCACCCACAGAGGCCTAAAACCCAATCCTTATTCTTCATTCTCCAAGTTTCATTTTACGAGCATGCATGTACATCCAACAAAGTTCCAAATCTAGATTGACAGCTAAAAGCATTATATTTAGCATATATGGTATGTAATTAGAAATTTGAGTGTTTCCAAAAGGCAAAAGTTTTGATTCTGATCTCAGGGTATTTTTACACTGCATTAACTGGTATTTTTCTCCTAATTGAAGTTGATTTAAGTGAGATCAGAGTCAGGCCCTAGAGCTACAGGCTGAACTTCTCATCTGAAGTAGTTTGTAATGTAATTTTGCCCTTGCTAACTGTTGATGGCTTGTCCTCATCCTATTTTAACCTACAACCATCAGCTCCTTTAATGGAAGTGTCTATAAAGATCTTCTCTAAAATATGCTTTTCCAGCACACTTAATGTCTTTTAATGTCTTTCCAATTAAATCCAGATGTGAAAAGCTTAAGGAACAGTTCTCAGGACTGAAAAAGATGACATAAATCTTGCAGCTGACAGAGATCCCACTGAGCTCAGTTGGGGAAACTCACAGAGGACTTCTTGTGGGCCAAAAAAGCTGCTGGGTATAAAGACAGATGTGTATATTCCTATTAAAAAAAATTAAATAAAAACTGACTCCTACAATGAGGTATCCACAGCTATCAGGGACATTACTAACTCAGTCCCTCAATGTGCTGAGCACATCCTCTGTGGTACAGATTGCCCTCATCGTTTCAGGAAGTTTATCAGAGTTGAAGGGGGTCACATTTGTTCAGGAAAGAGCCCTTCACCTTTCAGAATTGCATCTTTTAAACCAGTGCAGGGGCTGATTCTGAAAAACAATGGCTGTCTTGGTCTCATACTGCTATCAACCGGCAGATAATATACTCATCAAAGCAAGGCACTGAATTTCTTCCCTCTCTCCTTTGCCTCCTCCGTAATCAGGTTACCAGATTCAATTGTGGTTTCATTACTTAAAAGTCCCCAAATGTGCTATTAATTATAAATTCTTACCAATCCGATGGGAAACTGGGCATTCCTAGTAGCTGACTACCACTTCTGGGCAAGCGCTGTTTGTGCAGCTGTCAATTTGGGGCTTATTTTGCTGTAATCACTTGCATATTCTCATGATTTTTTTATTTTTATTTTAACAACAGGAGATCATCTTATTTTGCCCCTCACATACTGTAAATGTGGGCTCAGCTCAAGCCACATCTTTCAGAGGGACAGAAAATAACCCACGCAGAGCTTGTATTAAAGAAAGTCTCTAGAAAAAGTGCCCCATGCACACAGCCTTAATACTTTCCTACCCTCCTGCTACTTACTCATATTTTTTCTAATTGGTGAATTTTCCAGATAGATCAATGACTTTAAAAAGCTACATCCTTATGAGACACCAGAAAGAAACAAAGGGAACTTATTCCAAGACAGAAGAAAACCTCATTTCTAACTGAAGGTTAAGTTTGAGTCCATGTTCATCAGTGACAACAACTTCAGTAGAGACAGTCTGGATAGTATTACTTGATTGCATTGCATTTTTCTAATTTCCAGAGAAAGGTGTTAGCACAGTTTGGTGTCATGAGTGTGTGTATGGAAACATGAAACTAGGTACCTGAATTAAAGGACAATCTTACATACTCCAATCAAATAGGGGGTCTGAACAATAGTGCAGATGTAACACTGAAAGTGGTAGGCTCTTAAACACATTCACAATTGCTCCTGAAGATAAAATTCTTCCAGTTCTCAATTTGCTTTATTTTCCACAATGGCCAGCACTTTTCAAATTTTCACTCCTACAGGGCTGAAGGCTGCATCTAACTCCCACCAAAATCAGTGCTTCATGACCATCACTCAGGAGACACAAGGAATGCCCTTCCCTTGGAATGAGCCGCTGCCTCCATGAGGATTCCACTCTTGGCTAGCTCAGGGAATGAGCTCAAATCTCCTGTGCTTTGCTGCCAGGGACCACCAGGCCAGCTCTGATTTATAGCTTTTTCTTTGCAGTTTTATGATACAAGAATGTTCACTTGTAATTACAACAGCATTTTGTTGGCTCCCTGCCTTCACTTGGGTATTCACAACACCATATCCTTCATTCCAGCCTTTTTATGTCAAGGCCCAAAATTTGAGAAGAAAAGTACATCAGAAGTATTATAGAGATGCTGCAGATCTTGCTACTCCTCAAAGAGGGGACGTGTTCATATTTGCTGGAGGGACATGTGTCCAGCTGGGTAGGGCACTGAACCAGGAGTCAGGAGGAGAGCTAATCAAAATTCTTTCTCAGAAAAACACTAAATCAGGAAACAAACCTTTTTATGAGAATATGTCAGTTTTGAGGAAAGGTTTTCTAGGTCTAGGATAGGTTCTCCACTCAAATATCACAGGAGGGGCTTGGCTATGTTTGGTGTGGCACATTCATGTACTTGTTGGTTTTTCAGTGTGAAAAAAAATTAAAGAGGTTAGACTTTTGTTCATTTCAAAGTGAATGAAAATACTTGAAAACAATGGGGTTTTGTGGGATAAAAAACCTGTTTCATTAAGAAGACAGTGACTCTGCCGCTAATCTGCTATGTGACCTTGGAGAACAGTTTAGCCCATCATTTTCCAGGCATATATTTAGCTTATATGGTATCATCAGGCAGTACATTGCCATCACTTCTGGTGTAAATTTGATTTCCTAACTTTTGGTCGAAGCATATACTACTTCAGAGGAAATTCCAGGTATTTTAGATACCATTTAACTGTTAACTGCCAAACAATTTCCAAGTCTTTTAAACACAGAATAGTTCTGTGCTAGCTTAATTTATAGAGCCATATATGTCCCATTTAAAGTGGCTGTGATTAAGAAGAAACACTAAGCTTAGATTTTTCTACTAAATGAGAAAAGTTTAAAGCCAATAAAGTATCTAGGATTTTAGCTGGGGGATTAAATAAAGGGCACATTTGTTCCTGGTCACTGAATTTTTAACCTGGGTCTGTTGCTCCTGCTGTTAATCTTCTATACATCCCTTATTAGCTCATAGCATCCAGCAACCCCAGCTCTGAGTGTTTGGAATTAGAGGTGAACTGCGAGATAACATTACTTTTTGGGGAAAGCTAGCATATGGCAACTGCCACATGTTCTGAAAGGAGGTGGCAGCCAAAGAAGTTGATTATTTAAGAGGACTTCTTCCACAGACCTACTATAATTTTAGATTGGATGTATAAATTCCAACTTACCATTGGGATCTGAGGATACTGACAATATCTGAGAAACCTGGAAGATGCTGCTGAATCTGGTGGATAAAACACAGGCTGTACGTTGTCTAGTCCCTTAGTACAGGAAGGACATTGAGCCTTATGCTTCTTATCTCAGGTATGAGAATACCTTCCTGAAGTTTGCCTTTATTATGCAACAAGGGAAAAAAAATCCTGGTTTTCTAGCAACAAATGGAAGCTATACTATCTCTGTCCCCCCATTCCTTTTCATGTTTATATGCAAAATATATTTTTCAAGTAGAATATTTTAACCTACCTTTTTGTAATACAGGAGCAGTATTGTGACCTCATTGTTTCTCCTTTTACCTCAAAATCCTGTGAGACTATTTTGGTATTTCCTAAAGGTGAAATAAAAACCTAATCTGCCTTCAGTGACTCATCACTCTAGTGATTGAGTTAAATGACAGCATTGCAGAAAACTCTTGTAATGCAGATTTTTTTTCCCCTGCCTAGTCCAGTGCTGCTATTTCACAAACAATTTCAACCATTTCTTTAGCAAATGCATCTTGAGGTGAAGGATTAGTCTTCACTTAAAATCAGTACCAATTACCTTCCTGTTAATTTTGGGAAGTGGTAGATATACTTTTTATTGGATTATTTAATATTTTCTATTTTAGACTGCTTGCAGCTCCCCTTTTCAATGGAAAGGCCAAATCTACCCTCAGATTCAGCTTCTACTGCCATTTGCTTGTTGATTTAAGTAGGAACTGGCTGTGTGCGCCAGGATTTGCTCTACAGCCATTAACTCTTACTTCTGGCTGCTACTGCAACACAGGTAGAAAGATAAAGAGCGCTAACAATGTGGGATGGATCAGGCACTCTCAGTCATCTCCATGAATGGTGTCATACAGGCTTCTGTGGCAAGAACAGTATACACCGAGTAGCATGTAGCTCAAAAAGTGCTTCGAGACATTAACAAGCAGGAACCAGATTTCCTTAAGAACTCTGACTTCTTAAATTCAGGAACCTCTCCAACTGGCAGCTCAGCAATGCAGATTAGACACTCCTTGACTCTGATTAACTGAGCTCTGTAACTATGGACCTGCTTTTCCTCCATTTACAGTTACAGTCAAAAATACAGATATATGTCCAACAGCTTCACCGAACAGCTGGCTTTTAGTCTGGAAGATCTGCTCACAGCTATTTTATCATTTCATCCTAGCCTCTAATATTAAAATCCATTAACCACAGCTGTCAAAAAGAGCTTATTCAAAATCTTGCTAGTTACAAAATAACCTGTCAGAGTTAGACTCAATACAGAATTCAGGTGCTTACAAATTAGGCATTGTAAAATAGAAAGTAGCATATCCCTGGAATAAAATCAAAAAGGTCTAAAGTTAAGCACTCAGTTTTTTTATTCAGAGTTAAGCGGAGAGCCAGGTTTCTCTGACGAACAACCCAAGAAAGCTACATGCTGAGTATGAATCTACCTGTAGGCAACCCAGAGGCGAACTCCTGCTCCACTTGAGTTCAGCTGCAAAGCCAGGATCACACACAGAGGATATGGTAGCTTGGTCAGCTAGTGTCTACAGATGCACAGACCTCTCCCCAAGACAGCTGGCTCTTACAGCTCTTTGGCAGGCCCGAGCAGAGCTCACTGTTTTCACTGAGAAGGTGAACACCAGTCAAGTGGATGGAGGTGAGATTCCCCTTTTTGTCAGTGGCACAGATGTGGGAACACTTGCCCAGCGTACCAGAGATACAAATTTTACATTTCTTAGCTTAAGGTCGACAAAACACACATCCTACATCCCAGGTGCCAGTCTAACCCTCAGGTCAGTGACAGGGAAGATTCAGATACTGCAGAAGAAATCACATTCTTGTGGGAGAGAGTCCGAGGAAGAACCTGACTCCATAGGCTAATGATCACAACAGATACTGAGCTATCCCAAGGATCACCCCTACACTCCCTAGATAATTTCTGTCCTTTATCTAATCAATACTTTAACATTAAATTCAGAATTACAGAATCATAGAATCATAGAAGAGTTAGGATTAGAAAGGACCTTAAGATCATCTATTTCCAACCTCCCTGCCATGGGCAGGGACACCTCACACTAAACCGTGTCACCCAAAAGTGACATGTCACTTTTGTGATGAAGTGATGAAAGCAGGAACTGCAATCCAGTACTCTGCTTTCTGGTGGCTACTTCTGCTGGTAGGATGCAGTAATACTCCTCATGATTTCTCTGTGTAATCCTGAGTATATTAAGTTTCTGTTATACAGTGGCTCTGGTTATCTGGGAAGGTAGATAAATAGCTGTACTTGCATTTATGCTGTCTCCTGTGACAGGACATTACAAATACCTTAAGGCTGTGGAAGGAACAGAGTCTGACTTCATGTTTCCTGAGTAGGTCTATGTTACTGTGTAAAACACAGAAACCACTAGCAACAGCTCCAACCACAGCTAAGAATAAATCCTTCAGGATGCTGTTATAGCTAATATTTTCCCATATGAGACATGGTAATCAATATACATTCCTATCTTAATAAAAGATTTTATTAAGATAAATAAGAATAATCCTTAACTATTCAAGCTCTCTTTATGCAAATGATTCCAATAAGCCTGCTCATGTATGCAAACCCTACATGAGGGTTTCCAGGATCATGCTACAAACAATTTTACTCTGCCATTATAGAGTAAAATTAAGTTTCTTAGAATCAACACATTCACAATAAAAACAGAAATACTAATGTCACTTAAATGGCAGTAGAGACTAAAAGATTATGCCTAGTCTGTTATCTCTGAAGAATTTAATAATTTTAGCTGTCACATAAACAATACAATCATAGCATGAAGGAAATACTAGCTTTTTAAGGTTGCTACAAGAAGCAGAGAAAATACATTCATAACCATGAGTATTATACAGTAATGTGCTTCAAGTACAAATAAGACCTAACAGAAACCATGCTTGAGATAACTGTCATGCTATCAAGTTACAATAAAGAAAAGGAGAGGAAATCAGACTTATTCTTTCCTTCACAATGAAATCAGTATAAACAAATCATATAATGTTTGGACAGCAAACTCCTGAAACAAAGAATCCTAGAAAATCTCTTAAAACCACCCACAGACTCCGCATGCTGGTCTGTGATTATACAACTGGAGAAGATCATCCGAACTGCGATGTAAACCCATGTCAGTCTGCAAATGATAGTACTACAATGGTTCTAACAAAAAATAAAGCAAGTCCCTGGAACAGCCATCAGTAAAGGAATACTTTCACGTTTATCTAACCATTTCCCCATAAATGAGGAATACTTTTTTAAAAAACTTAGAAAAAGAAGACAACTTAATCCCCATACTGAGGATAGTAACTCTCTTGTGTGTCTTTACTAAACTGCAACACACATCCAGCTAAATAAAAATGACCCTGGCACCAACAGAAAAAGAGAAGGCTTTCTAAGTCACTCCAGTGCCTGTTGCATTTCAATGTGCTCCTCTATGAAAACCATTTTGTCTTCGTTCTTTTATACATGGGGATATTCACCCTCATTTTTGGCAAGATAGCCGCCAAACAACATATCCCTTTCTCCTGTGGACTCCACTAAAATGAGAAGATCAAATGCTGAAAACCAGTCAGTTCTTTCAGGAAAATGCAGTGTTTCTGTAGACCATATTTCTACCTCAGAACTGAAGTTTTTCTCCGTGCCTGGCAGCCAGATGCAAATTATTCTAGATCTGAAAAATAAATATGTAAATAAATAAAGTTCCTGTCTAGAAGAGATGTGAAAGAGCATGGTCAGTTCTCTGTCTATAGATATCACCTTGATAGTACTAAACTCTGTGTATTTCTTAGGTGAGGCTTCATGAGACACAAGACACATATATTACGGATGCTAAAGCAGTGGACTAACCCAGTTGCCCTGAAGGTGGAGTCTATGATCTATCAATTTTTGGCCTGTTTCTACTCAATTTATGATCCTAAAAGGCTGAAAAATATTTTAGTCAAATAAGAAGTTAACGACACAATACAAGCGTGCTCCCTATTGCCAATGCTGTGAAAAGCAATGACATTTCTTTCTTTCCAGTGATAGAGGAATTTGATCATTTGAACATGTATTTAGTAAGAAATTCACTTCATTAAAATTAACCACCCCTGAAAATTGGTTAATAATTTATGTTTCCCTAACATTAATCTCATTTGCGTATTTAAGCCACAATTGAATGAACTGTAACTTGTTATCAACAATGAATATTAAACATAGAAAAGAAAACAAAAGAAGCACTAGTGAACTGACAAAGCTTGTTAGTATGCTCCAGTAAGGGTGCAATAATTAACAATACAGGGAATGAATATATCAATCATTCAAATGCAGTAAAAAAACCCTCAATATATAAGCAAAAGAAATGAAGAATGGTAGCTGACAAAAACTCAACAATCTTGAAGAAAAAAAATCTAAACATTATTACACTTAACAGACTGTGTGAAAGAACACTTTATTAAGAAGATGGCTCAATAAAATTGTACCAAAATGAATAAACTGTCATTCCTAAGAAAATATCTTCTCAGTATTCACACAAAGTTTGGTCCTTCATTAGCCATATATACTTCTTATATTTCTATATTGCCAAAATTTGATTTTTTCTAGGTCTTATTTATAGTACTGTGCCTGGCTAAAGCTGTGCTGCCAACATCACTGTTACCAGCATCTGAACACTGAGTTAATAATGCAGTTTACATGAACAATACTTTTCAGGAAACATAAGAAAAAAGGTTTCTAGCTGCTCTTTGTGATCACTGGCTCTCCTGTGTTTTAACTGTTGCCATGGTATCATGAAAGCTGGTCATATATGAAGCGCTGAAGTCACGCAATTTTACCTAATAATTTGATTTGATTTTAAACATGCAATTTCAACTTATGTTTATAACTGAAGATAAATTATTACAAATTCTAAAAGAAAAACAGAAAATCAAAAAAAAATTAAAAAATAATTTAAAATTGCACATTCAAAATGTAATTCCCATTTATCACTGGGGTAGGGGCAGGACGGAGTTTTTAATAAATGGTTCAGAATTGTACTCTGGTATTTTTGTATCGCAGTTACGAGTTCACAATATACATATACGCTATGTATTCTAATAAACAGCATGCTTACTTTGCTAATAATTTCTAAAAAGAGCAAACCCCTCCTTATAACAGCTGAAGTGACCCAGATGTCACAAAAGCAGAATGCCTTTGCTATGCCAGGGAGTGGCAAGCCTTCCCTTTGTACAGGCACGCGGTGGTCTAAGCCAGCACCAGCCCTTCACAAGCACATGGTGCCCAGTGGGGTTTGGCAAGGGGAGAGGGCAGGAGCACGTGCAGAGCTGGTTCAATGAACAGAAGACGGAATTAATATGTTTGTTGTTGTACAGATTGCAAAGGAGTTTCAGACATGGTTTGCTGAGCGGAAAACAGCAGCTCCAGCCCCATGCCTCAGTCTCCTTGTAGCACCAGAGTTCAGCTGCCCAGTTTCTCTGATTTGTCAACAGGATCAAGCACTAGCCTTGAGAAACTGACTCCATAAAGAATATGATGTGTACATGTCAACTAACAACTTACCAAGTTTTGTTTCTGTTGAACAGCAAAGTTTGGCAGGCAGAAGAGCTGCTGTCACTGTTTGGCTTGTGGGAAGATAACATTTTTTATTGTTGTCTCTGCAACAGCTCTTAATACACTGTTAGACTAAAAAGAGCAAGCTATAAAAAGCACTGATTTCTCCTGGAAAATAACGAAGCTTCTTCCTTGTAAAGCGTTGTGGAAGGTCCCACCTGGTGGTGCTAGAAACTCCAGCCCTCTGCTTTCCCAGCGAAGTGACAGCACAGAGCTCCTCAGTTCCTCCCAACATTATTACTCTCTGTCCTTCGTTCATGTTTCTCACCAGCTCCCCTCAGCAGTGAAAAATCAGTCATCACATCCATTTCATTGTTGCGTTGTTTCAATCTGCAGGTTGCATTGGCTGACAGGGTGGATGCTATCCCTGGGCACTAAAGAGCTAAGTATGAGGTCTAATTCAAATGGAAGAAACAGGTTTCTGCCTCTAACATCCCATAAGAAGAAAAGGGTAAGCAAAGGGTGAGGTGATGTTTGAGATCAGACAGAAACTGATCTATGATCCTTATCATGCAAATGAAGGACTCAGTCATGCAGTTTTCTCTTTGGAGAATGCTACCAGGCAGAAGTAACTTGACAGCTGTGCTCTCATAATAGCCAGTTTGGATTCCTGTACTCTTTTCAGTCCTGTGCATTGTTTTATTACTTTGCATTTAGATGGCGAAAACTTCATGACCTGGACTACACATCATTAAATCTACTAAATCTACCAACACACCTGTATCTACTAAATCTGCCAACACAGAAGCTTACCCAGCCGGTGGAATTATTTGATGTGATCACTCACTACAAAGTGGGTTGAAAGCACAAACTTCTCTCAAGCCCACCACTGCAGAAACAACTGTAGCATTTGACTGATGCGGGCAGGACCCAAGTGAGTAAAGGCAATTTGCAGCTCACTTGAAAAATAAGTTATTTTTGAACAAAGTTCCTTTGTTCAGTTTTAACACATTTCTTGACTTGTATTACCCACTTCTTCCTTTCCCATTCCCAAGGAAGTTTCCATTAATCATCCCTCTAATGGAAACACTTGTGTCTGATCACTGAGGAGTGGACACAGGCATAGACTTGGGCATGCACTGAATACGAAGCCCAAGGGAAGCCTAGCTGAAAAGTTTGGGAAAGCAAGGATGCCTTTTTAAAATAAACTTTGTAGAGGTCAGCAGGACAGCAAGGGGTCAGCACCAGGCAGCCATTGGGTGGATGGCACAGGAGAAAGACAACAACACTTGTCATTAATTATATCTGTTGGAATGCTACACATTTTCCCCCCCAAGTGGTAGTACTCCAGACATCCAAGCACAATCTCTCCCACGTCCTACTCGACCCCAGGCAGGGCACATGCCAAGAAGCTTTCATGCACGAGAAGCCAAGAAGTAGCTCATACAAGTGGAGGTTAAAGAATTTAAATTGTCCCTCCACTTTGAAACATTTTCTCTCTAGTTTAAAGCCATCATCTCACAACTGTCTCTTCTACCAGTGGAATACATACTATCTTTGAGCTAAATATGGCTAGATTTCTGCACCCAGCCTCAGGCTAACAGAACTCTGTCTTTGGAGTGGAATAACTACTGAGAACTGGGCTGAATGGAACAAGAACTCCTCTCCTAAAATTAATCTTGCATGATTCTAATACCACATACTACTTACCTGGGTCTAGACGCATAATTCTTCTATAAATATTTATTTTCAAAATGTCTGCAAATGCCAGACTGCATCACTACAGAGAATGCTCTTGCAGAACTTTGAACTATTCCTATTTATAAAGGTAATTGTTTCAGAACCAGTAGTATCTTTTATTTTAGTAAAATCCCCAATAAATTGCTAATTGGAGAAGAAATGGCAGGCTAGTAATTCATGGAGGGATTCATTCTCACTTAATCGTGAACTTGCCAAAGACATAGTCAAAATTAATTGTCTGTTGTGAGCAGTCATGAGACAGGTATCTCTGGAGTATAATTTATCCTATCCTAAACAAATAGGGGAGAGAAATAAACCTCTGAAAATGCTTCTGTTTGTGCTTTCATTATAGAGAAACCCATAAATCTAGCCCAATCTAGAAGTGCTGTAGGTGTCTGAAAGGTATGCAAAATGTTACAGTGACTACATAGTTTATGAGGAAGCTTCAGATATTAGAGTTCCAACATAGTAGTTATAATGCATAGTAGCTGTAAATCATGGAACAACATTAACTGGCCATGGTGTGAAAATTTCTGCCCATTTCTGCGAAGTGACCTGAGATGTCTTAAAATCAGCTTCTGGCACCCTTCAGTGTATATGGAACAAAACAGCAGAATCAGCTGGGCAGGGGGTTCATACTGGAGGAGAGTGGGGTGTCCCCTGTACACTGCAGAACCCTGTCTTGCACTAATGGAACTAGACAGAACTTAGTAAAATCAATCTGGATATACTAAGCCTTGCTAATTGGTTCTGAATATTAAGTGGGCAAGAAAAGAAAAGCCTAGGCTGGGGTCACTGAAATACACTTCACTACTCTGTGGTTTATAAGGAGAAATTCCCCTGTGATGCAGTGAAACCCCCTACCTTAAATCCACCTTTTAGATTGAAGTAGAAAATAATATATCTTTTTGAAGAAAACAAGGAGATCTATAGAAAGACAGAATTCCACCAGTAGATAAAACAACAGACCGTGGCTGTGTTTTCATTTTTATAATGCATCCAACAGGGAGTATTCAAACTGAGTGTTAATGTCTGCCAGTTCGAGATCCAAGATGAGCTTTGAACTTAGAGCTTCAGAGCCCAAGTTAAATCACCAAATTTTTTTGAGAGCTTTTATTTAACTTCTCTTTAGTTTTCAAGCTTTCATACAGTCATAAAACATGGGCAGAAATATGCTCACTCTACAAACAGAAAAATACTGTGGAAGAAAACATATGCTGTGGTAAGACACAGTACCCGCAGGAAAGTATTAATCATTTTATTACTGAAAAAAGGGAAAGCTACCCAATGCTGAAAAAGTGGTAGTAGTGTAAAAGTAACTTGTTAGGTGGATAAAGAACTCCAGAGTCACCCCATGATGTTTGTCACTCAGAGGTCTGTTCTTCACTCCCAGCCTTGAACAAGAGAGGTATGAATGGAGACCAAGTTACACATGAGAATTTTAAAAGCAACCCTTCCTGCCTTCTCCTCAGAAAACAACAGCAAACAAGAACAGTAATGAGCCTGGCTGTGTTGATTTAAACCATTTGCAGAATTGCAGTTCTCAGTTGTGCTTGTATTAACCAGAGACCGGATGCTAGGCTTCCTCTCCTATTTTGAGAAATTCATCATAGCTAGAAATTGCTTCTACAGGAGATGGAGAGAAAGGCTTAAAATGCAAGAATCCATTATCCAAAACTGCAAACAGAAGTGAAAAGACGACCTCATCATATCATCAGATTCAAAAAGAATTGCCCAGAATTCATTTGTCAATTTTCACCTGGGACCTCATTATGAAAGCAAGTTGGCACCATACCTGGGTACACTTTTTTCAGTTTAGCTGCTCTCCATCTCTCATAATGTGCATTGATTTTCCTGGTCTGTGCTACTTGGACCAGCAATGAATGTTACAGGTTAGTGAGATTTCTGTTCCATAATTATGAGCCACACATATTCATCAATTCATAAGCCAGAAGGGAATCCGAGTTGGTCCAGTCTGTCCTCTCTTATGTCCTGTTATAATAGTGCTGTCCTTGTGTGTTGACAAAAGAAATCCTATTCTGCTCCACAAAGTGTTAGAGACACTTAGGAGTCACTCCACGAATAAACATTTTTCTGCTCGGAACTTATTCTTTGTCATCCGAATTTGCATCCCTTCAAAATTTTGCTATTGGTTCTTATTACGTCCTTCTCAGATAGACTGAAGAGTCTCTTAGGCAACAACAGTTTTTATTTTGTAAGTACTTTGACAGACTCAAGTCAGCTTCCAGACTTTTTCCTTTAGACATTGCACCAAATGAGCTTTCAAGTTTCCCAACAGAAGGGATTTTTCCCCACTTCCTCCAGAAAATACTTATTTTGTGGCTGTTTTCTCAACTTACCTCAGTGTTTCCATATCCCTTTAAAAATGCTGTCATCCGGACTAGATGAATTTTTCCAGCATCAGATTGACCAATGCCATATACAAGGATACACCTTGTAACTCATAAATACTATTACCTGTGACATTTGTGGTCAAGTAGTCTTATGGGAACTCATATGTAAATGACCCCTGATCAGTTACTTACTTTTTGGCTAAAATTCTCTGTTCTGTCAGTATGGCTTTGATTGGTCCCTTGCTCCTTGATGAATAATCGTGCAGTTAGCTGTGTCAGGATGTACTTTGTTGAATCAGCTGGGCTTACCATATTGTATTCTACAGCTTACCACCATGGAACACTCTGCTGGTCCTTATGCTATCAGCAAACATTACTAAGAGATGATTTTATGTTTACTTCCAGAGCTTTGATGAACATACTGCATATAACCTAAGGCTGAAAACTGAAACTGTTTTATATATATAAATAAAGTGTTTGTTTCTGTATAGTGTAGAGAAAGAGCAATAGAGTTTATCATATACTGGAACAGATTTCTCAGGATAACTCAGGAAATGCTGAATATATAAAAAAATAAAAGAGCAGGTCACATTTTTTGCTCTAGTCTGCAGTTTCATGTAAACCAATGATAGGATTGAAATGGAAATATATATATATATGTGCCAAGAAGACACTGCAGGTCAAGCTATCTGATTTCTGTGCAGATTAGGTACATGAACCCTCATTTTTGAGTCTAGTACATGGCATGCTCAAAATCAATGGCCACCTCACAGTTTGGCAGATTAGGCTTAAGGATACATATGAGATCAAAGCCTTGAACTGTGTGTATTAACAGAGTTAATAGAGAAGAAAAAAGACAAAAAAGAGAGACCTAACTTTTGTTATGATGTGAGAACAAAGTTGAATATTACCGGCAATATAAACTATCAAACATGAAGCCTGGAACTTTCAGTACTATGCACCTTCTTAATGCAGAATACCCTATTCTGCAGAACTGAAATGTTTGAAAGCATCCAAAGAGATCTTGCTTACTTGTCGTGGGTTGATTCTGGGTGTCAGCCAAGCCCCATCCAGCTCCTCACTTATTCTTGCCCCCTGCCCCCAGCAAGATGGGGGAGAGAACAGGAATGGCAAAAATGAGAAAACTCATGGGTTAATAAAGTCAGTTGAATAAGTGAAGAAAAAAGAGGTAAATCCAAGCGATACAAAGACGCTCTCCATTTCCCACCAGCAGACCAATGCTCAGTCACTCTGCAAGTGATGGCTATCTTGGAAAAACTCTTACCACTCCCTTCCCTCTCTTCTCCCCCATGCTTCATTGCTGAACATAATGTTATATGGCATGGAATATCTCTTTGGCCAGTTAGGGTCAGCTGTCTCAGCTGTGTCCCCTCCCAACCTCTTGCCCACCCCAGCCTGTTTGCTCTGGGTTAGAGTGAGAATCAGAGAACACCTTGATCCGGTGCTTGCACTGTTCATCAGCAGCTTAAAGAGGGTTATGCTAGCAACATTGGTTTTGTCACAAATCTAAATTGTAGCATCATACAGGCTGCTATGAAGTAAATTAAATCCATCCCAGCCAGATCCAGTATACTAATGGGCAACAATGGAGTGGTACTGAATTCAGTGGGTTAATGAATTCAGATTATGAAAGCAAGTGATCAGAGTACTATCATCACCTCTGCTCTAGCCTGAAAGTGGGTGTTTGCCTCATTTGGCTATACAATATATAGAATTTTAAAGAGCTGTATATCCTGAAGTCAACAGCCTGAGACTGTAGATTGTTATAACTAACAGAGCTATGAATGCCCACCTCCTCTAAACAATACTGTGTTTCTTTCAAGAATATAAAATAAATCTGTATAAGAAATGATAGGATTCTTTCCATGTAAGACAAACAAAGGCTTTCTTAAAACATGAGCTATGCTTCACTGAACTTGTACTGCTTTTTTAAAAAAATAGGTTTTTATATTAAACCAATTTGTCTTTATTGCTTTTCAGTCTTAAACTTCATGGTCTGCTTGCTTCAGTATTTGAAAATCAATTATTTCAAAGTATTAATGTTATGAAGAGTTAGTTGGACAGATTACCCTAAAAAAGATTATTCTAAACATTCAAACTGCTTGAAATTATTTAGAGTGGCCTTACTTAGATGTAAAAACAATGACTGTCTTTACATCTTACCCTTTTATTAGCTTACCAGCTTATTTTAATTCTCAAAATTCATGTACTTAAATACTACTCACTGTAGAAAAGCAGCCTGCACTGTCTCAGTGACAGGATATTAAATACCCTGCACTCTGTTTCCATTTAGTGTAGAAAGAATCTAGGTCTGTTGCATCCAGAAATGGAATTAAGTTATCAGAGAATATTGATTTCAACCTTGAAAAATGCTGTGGCTTTGACGAAAAGTTTAATTGTGAAATAGAGTTACAATAAAACTGATGTAGAATGTCACCTATTAATTCCAAATGGAGTATTAGCAATACAAGACAAAATTAAGTTCCGAAAAGTCAGGTTTCTGCATCATCCTTATTCAACTGTGATGTTATTACTGGCCAAAACCACTTGGGTTTGTTCCCATAGCTTAGCTAAAAGTTTATTTGTTGATATATGATCCCATAAAAACCATTCTCTGAATCAGGATGGGAAAACAGCTAAGACATCCAGCCCTTCTTCTGGAAAGGTTTTCTAAAGGCTTCACTGCTTTGGTCATACTTTTGTGTCTGGGCTCATAATCTGGAAGAGCAAAGCCATGAATCCCCCAAAGTTATTATTTTATATAAAATGACCTGTTCTCAGGGAGGCTGGCAAGAGAGATTAGGGTTATACCTACCTACAGTATAATAGGCTCTTCTGACTAAGCTCCTGGAAGCTGAAACACTGTGGATTTTCTATGTATCTTATAAATATCCAGTTTAAGAAGAAAAAAAGATCACATAATCCATGAATTTAAGTGATACTGGGATCCCATTACAAGCAGAAACCTTTGGACCTTTCTAAGTTTTACATTCCATTGCCTGAAGCATTTCTTTGAATTATTTCTTGTTGAGTTCAGCAGGCTGAACAGTGGGATTTGAAGTTTGGAAGATTTGGACACATTGGAATTCCTTGAGATGTGAACATCATGCGGGAGAACGGCCATGGTCCACAGACTTTCAGTGCTCTTCAGGGCCAGACCCAGCATATTTCATTCACCTCAGTGATGACTCCCAGGGTGTACGTCAGAGCAGTTCCCAAGGTGCATGCACTGAGCGCTGCAGGAGCAGGTACCTTTTGCCTGTTCCAGCGATCTTGCTGCAATGCCTCCTGCCACCCATGCACTTGGATTATGTCTGGGGAAAAGTCAGGCTGGAGAGAACTCAGAAAGGAGGCTTTCTGGGCACCTGCTTCTTGTCCCTGCATGAGGCTGGGAGATAGCCAGAGTATATACCAGCCTCAAAAGCTTGGAAGCTCAGAAGTGATTTTTGAAATAGTGAGCCCAAAGATTTTTGGGGGTAGTTACATCAAATGGATCAGAAAACTGGAGCTAGTAGGTGGTAGGGCATCTTATTAAACTGACAATAGGATTGAAAATTACATTATTCTGAATTTTGCTCTTTTGTAGACCTGAGAAACAGGATATCCTAAATCCAAGGTTTTCACACATGAAAAAAACATCAAGTCACATTACAGGTATTCAGGCAAAGGAATTCTGTCTTATGACAAGTCACATTCAATTCTCATTATTATTTGTCAATCTCAAAGTGAGTGTTCATCCTCAGTGAGAATTTTAAATTCCTTGGTAAGTCTGAAGGAAGTACACAGGATGAATTTGAAAAGTTGTGTTTTTCCATTTAATATTAAATATGTTTTCTTTTTTGTTTGTCAGGGGAGGGGGGAGAGGGGTGCCCCTGAGGAAAGAAGCACCACGTCTTTACATTCTCCTGAAATATTTTTCTCACTAGTTTTGATTAAATTTCACTACTTCTGATGAAGACGGAAGTGGAGATGCCAATGTTTGATGCTGATTCAGAGGCACACACCAAGAGTTGTAAAAGCGGCTGCCTAAAAGGGATTATGTGTTCCTGGGGCTGTTATACACTTAAGGAGATATGAATAAATTTCCAAATTCCAAAATGATTAAAATGATAGAAATACTCCCACAGAAAAAAAAAAAAAAAAAAAAAAAAAAAAAAAAAAAAAAAAATGAAGAAAATGATAGAAATACTACAAAAGAAAAAAAAAAAAAAAAAAAAAGATTAAAAAGATAGAAATACTCAAACAGAAAAAAAAAAAAAAAAAAAAACAACAAAAAAAAAAAAAAAAAAAAAAAAAAAAAAGAACCAAAAAGAACGTTGGCGAAATGGAACCTATTCAAGCCAAATATTGCCAACACATTTTATATGAATAGGATGTCAGATGTCCTAGAGTTATTTATACAACTAGTCTACAAACAAGAACTGGCAGTACCAGAAAAAAAAATGGGTTTCATATGCTTATTTTTTAGTTCCAGAACATTTACAAACCTGCAGCAAAGAATAATCCACAGACTGTTGTGTTCGGTAGATTACACAACAAAGAATCAGAAGACTGGTTCGTTCTGCTATAATTTAAGGCTGATTAAGTCATGGTAGGGACTGTACAGACCATACATGATGTGCAGTCTTCTTTGACCTCATCCTCTAGATCCTAGTTCGAAGAGTGGAAAACATCTGAAATGAGACCAACTTTTCATAGCTTTCTGAGTCAGATATGGGCTATAGCATAGGCATGATGGTCACTTTTCATGAAAGCTAGTTTCATTGTCACTATTTTCAATCATTTCTTTGAAATACATATAACAGTTTCATATAACTATTAATTTTTTATGTGTAAATTATTATCTCTATCTTCCTTCTAAAGGTTCAGACAGAAGGAAAAGTTAGACACTTCACTAGTCCTTGGTATTTATCAGAGGATTTTTTAATCAACAAAGAATCACAGTGGCTGAAAATCTGAATGTATCAATTCAGGAATTACTGAACTACTTAAGTATAGTGCAGTTCAGTTTCAGTATAACCCTAAGCTTTATTGCATTTTTCTCTTTAGAAGCCAGTCTGCCCTAGGCAACCTATTTTTGACAGACTAGAATACATCCTCCATAAACCTAAATTCATATGATAAGCTCTTATTCATAAATCCAATTTTATTCTTATTTTGGAAGGAAAAACTAAAGATAAGGATCAGTTTCTACACTTGCCCTTAGCTGCTTCAGAAGAAGGAATGCAAGCTGACAAAGCTTCTTTATTTCTACTTATTATTCTAATTACTTATCCACAGTTTGGATCATGATTGCTCCTATTTATACTGGGAGCCTACACATAGCCCTATTTCTGCATGACTGCTTGTCAAACAAACACCTCAAACAATGATAAACAGCTCCCTTTCATAATCAGAAATTCAGAAATTTTCAGAGGAAACAAGCGAAACATATTTTTTAGATAGAAGGTGGCTGACCTGCAAATTGGAGATGTATACCTCAAGTTTATTAATAGTGACAGCTTGAAGTAAAGCAAAGTCCTAAAATAAAGATGAGGGCTCACAGTGCATAAAGTAAACTTTCAGTAATAAAGCATTTACACATGTGAAATATTCAAAGTTCTTAACATGCTATGCAGTATGCAGCTATACTTTGTAGGCATACTTTAAAGGTACTTCAAATGATCCTGTTCTAACTAAAAGGCTACCCACGATTAGCATTAAATGAATGGGGGTTTTAACTAGGGAGAACAACAAAAGCTCTGCCTCTGATTTGAAGGGTCATAAGAAAGAATGAGCATGAAATATCAGCTTTTATTTGCAAACAAACCAACATTTTAAGTCTGGTTCTAAAGTCTTTACACATGGTACATTTAGGGAAACAAAACCTGCTCATCGTTGTATGATAGGAAATGATGCAGTTAAGTTGAAGTGACAGTCAAGTTTCCATCTGAAAATCAGGGCGGCTAATGGGAAGCATTGTCACAAACTGGTTTTAGCCTCTGTGTAAGAACCTGACATGCCAGTGATGTGCCCTACAGGTCTGACTTGCAGGCTGCTCTGCGTGACAAAACTTCCTCCACACACTACAGAGCAAAGTAGCACTAAGGAATTACTTGAGAGGAAGTTTGTCAACCTATACAAATTTGGGCAGAAAGAAAGGGACAAACAGTTTTAAGAGAGTAGTACTTGGTTTCCTTCCAAGGAGCTAACATAATGCAGTCCACTTGTTAAGAGCCTGCTGTCGCGAGGTGTTGAGAGCACCCTAGTTCAATGGGCTGCAGTCAGTGTGGGATGCTGAGCAAATTTCAAGTTGCACCCTGAATCATGCAAGCATCCAATATGCTCTCAACAGTTCTAGCAATCATCCTGAAGGTTTGCACATAACCCACGGCCACACAAAAAGAAGGTTAGAGCATATGGCAAGATTTTTAAGTGCTCTGAAAGACATCGGAGAATTTTACATGCAGCAACAGAATATTATATGTCCAACTGCTTCAAAGCTGTTTGCAAGTATTACTATCATGCTGTGGGACTGATCCTGCTGTCACTCTCATTTCAGCAACCCTCTGATGAGAATCTGAGAGTGTATTGGCTCCACAACTCTTTATGCAATGACATTTACTAAAGAATACCAGTAGAGACAACACAGAACTGTTATGCAAAGATGCTGATTTAAGCATAACTCCTTCAGATGCTAACAAAGGTATATGTATACAATTACAATATTTTGCAGGTTCAGATCTGTTCTATCGTCTACCCAGTGTGTCTGCTCTAGCCCAACAGTTTCAGTAAGGTGAGCATGTTTCCAAACAGGTGATGTGATACCTGAGAAATTCCCCTCTTGTCTCCAGCCCCTTCCTCTGCCATTCATCTTGTGTGAACAACCAGCCTGGAATACTCTATCTAATCCTAGAAGCTCCTTTTAGGACTAACTTATTGCCAGTTTTGGTCAGACAGCTGCTTTATCTTACCCTGTACTCAGGGCTCAGATTTTCACCCACTTTGACTGACACCAAGAAGCAAATTGCATTACCCTGTTAATCTTTGAGATTGTCACAAGGATCCACAGTGTGGTATGTGGGCAATACGGTTTAACTCAGACCATCTGCTTCAAAAGTGAATGTCCTTTACACTTTAGATAAAGAAAAGCCTTTGCTAAACCTATAAAACAGCAGTGGTTATTCAGGTATTTTTTTGGTGCCAAAATCTGCTCAAGCAGTTCTCCCCTCTTTTCCACTCCCCTGTCACCATTACAGACCTTGTGGATGCTCCATTGATTATACTGCTGCAACTATCTAACAGGACATATCAGTGAATGGCCTACAATTAATTTGCCAGGAAAAATGAAGTTATATTCAATGCTGGTCAGTTTTCCTATCTATTTCATTCATCCTACAGGCCTGAAGAGATGCACCCAGACAAGGAGTGGCATGGCAGATGTACACATTAGTGTCACCACTAACAGATGATCTGTGCAACCATGCCAAATGAACTACACTAGAAACATGATTCACTGGGAAAGTTAATTCAGTTATACAGGCTGACTGACAACAGGGACCACAGGCTGATTGTGGAATAGTGCAATCATGCTATTCTCTAGAGAATACCTATATTAGTTTGGCAGGACAGCTAGGCTGATCTAACACTGTGCCACTTCTAAAATTAGCTGTCCAATCTATCCCCTCCCATGCCAGAAACATGCTCCTGTCTCCAGTCTTCCACTGCCATGTGCATCTGCTGATGCCCAAGGGGAGTCATAAATCTATTCCCATGTTTTCACAGGGTTCATTTCTCTGAACCGAGTCCCTGCAGGGGCAGGTGATGGTGCAAAGGAGCCAGCGACCACGAAGTTGGGGGTAAGGTGGCAGAAAAGGGGTGAGACCACCTTTTTTGACAGCAGGTAGCAATTAAGTTGATTTAGTTTTAGCGTCAAACTACATAATGACTGATGACATACAAAGAAGTACTTACTACTTGTCCATCAGTCAATCCTCCAGTGACTATAAAAGGGTAGGAAGGTTCATTCTCCTGACTTACCATGGTGGCATGTGTTAGAACTGGGCAAAGAAAGTGGATTAAGTTCTGCTGAGCTGAGTGTTTTGGGAGGAGAAGAGCCATGGCTCATTAGCTTCACTAGGCATAGGGGAGGGGATGGTGGCTTTTCACCTAGGGGCTTAGGTAAACACAAGAATTTTACAGGAAAGTGCTTGAAGAAGTCAAGCTTGAGAGGAAACAGACTGAAGTTTGCATCTTAGCTGTCTCTTTAATTAACAATGGGGATACATTCTGTGGAAATTACACATACAGGGTTAATTCTGTTTAGTCTCTATCCTGTGTAGTTCATAAATTTTTATAGCCTTTTATCAATTCTTTGGTAAAAGGTTTCTGAAATGCAACTTCTCTCATTTGATGGTTCGACAATACAGAGACTTTGGTAGTAATGCCAACTACAGAGGAAGAAGGGCTGATTCAGCATCCCTCCTGGCCTGAGATTTTCCACTTCTTATAAAAGCCTATGACAGATGAAAGAAGCAGGGCTGTAGAGATTAAGTCTGCTGATAGAATAGTATGGTGCTTAGAAACATGCTCTCTGCTCTGAATACCTAGGTCTAGTGGAAGGTGTCCCTGCCCATGGCAGGGGGTTGGAACAGAGCACTGGAACAGGTTGCCCAGGGGGGTTGTGGAGTCTCCTATGTTGGAGATATTCAAGGCCTGCCTGGACAAGTTCCTGTGTGATGTACTCTAGGTTACCCTGCTCTTGCAGGGGGGTTGGACTAGATGATCTTTCAAGGTCCCTTCTAACCCTTAGGATTCTGTGATTCTGTGAACTAGATGATCTTTAAGGTCCCTTCCAACACAAACCATTTTACCATTCTATGATGATTCTACCATTCTATGAATATAGACACAGGAGCAACAACAACAGCAATGAATTAGAGTAAACTGAGGGGGGAAAAAGATTTTACCCCCTCAGATTATTTCTCTCTCTCACCTTGCCCACATTATAGCCTCATCTGTGGAGTGCTCTGCTCTTCCTGCTAAGGATGCAGCACTGTTCAGGCAACAACTAAAATTCCCATTGAGAATGGATACAGCTGTCTGACTCTATAGGTGGTCATCTGGGAGAAGAAAGACCTGGATTTCATTTTCTACTTCTAAGTTTGTTGTCTATTTTAATCTAAAATTTAATTTTCTAAACATATAAACACTTTTAGGTAATTTTAAGGTACAAGCATAATCTGTATTTGAAATTAAGCTACCATTAATATGATAGTAGCCTGATTGTTTATAGGCTGAGGTACAGACCTATAGCTCTTGCATCATGTTCCATTCAGAACACTGTACACTTTATTAGCACCTTTTTTAAAGTAGTTAACTCTTTGACTAGCTGTAACTCCGAAGACCTGTTTGAAGTCAAAAGATGAAGTGGATTTAGTCCCAGTCTTCGGTGATTCCACAGAATGTGTCAGGAACTTTGGCCACTACATAGACAGTGCTACCTCCATGGACAAATAGCAACAAGCTTGAAGGACATAATCTGAGAGGTCATTAGGAGCCTGAGCGGACCTCATTGTGGCAGGGGGAGCAATCTGTTTAGCTTTTGCAGTCTGCATGCATGTTTAGGAATACAGTGACCACCCCAGTTAGCAGCTTACATCACTGCTCAAAGTAGACTTGAAGCTAAGTGCTTCTTCACATGTTTTCTCCCAAACAAGATCTGCCAAGCCAGTTTTCTTTTTAATTTTTTTAATAAAAGATTCGGGGCTCAACTACTGCCATTATACATGAGATGAAACCATGACTTCTCTGTTGTGGAATCTAGTCCTTCAAAGTTCAGGCAGTAATTCCAGGTTGTTTTCTTACCCAGTTTTGCTTATTCACCTGTTACCAGCCCCACAATGTTTTCATTCAACAGAGAAAAATTTGCTTGATCCCTACCTCTCAACAAACAGAAATTAACTGGCTTGCTTGCAACCATGCATGAAGACATTAGAACCAGCTGCTGTATATCTACAGCAGGCCTCAAGTTAAGATTAAAGCAGTGTACAGTGCCAGGTAAATTGACCTATCCAGCAGTTTTCTCTGGAAAGAATACTGAACAGAACTGTAATATACCTCTTCTTATTTTCTTGCATCAGCACTAAAGGTAGATGGTACTAGGTATTTGCTTCACATCATTTGCAAGGGAAAAAAAGCTTTTATGGGAAAGTGTAGCAAGGAGCTGAAGTGGTAAAAGAAAAGACTGGTGAAATGCAGGTTGTGAGAATGAATCTGGGGCAGAAATAATGAAGAGCATTAAACCCCTTCCTTTAAGCATTTGCTTTCTCCAAGACTACACTGCACTCTAATGCTCATGCTTAAAAAGAATAGCCTGCAAAAAACGGTTCAGAACAGGCTCGTGCTTCACTTGCATGACCTTACTCTGGGAGAGAGCTGGCATGGGGTACAAAAGCCCCCATGTCCCACCAAGGTCCTCACCCACCCACCACCCTGAGGCTGGGTTTCCTCCAGCAGTCAGTCCCTGCTCCAGCACTGCTAGCAGAGATTACTAATTATGGGAGTGTGGGTCTGTAGCGCTGACACCTGCCTCCCCAGACCTAAATGTGCAGCTTCCTTCACAGAGGCCTCCTAGAGACATCACATTTGAAGAGCTGTCAATCACCCATGCCCTGAGCCAGATTCTTGTAGGTGACCTGCAAGTGAAATATTTCCCCTTACTAATCCCCAGTAGCCATCAAGGGCTCTCTTTAACAATATGAGATGTCACTGTCAAACAAAAATGGTACTAATTTCTGCTTCTGAGGTGAAAGTTAAATTCTGTTTCCTAATAATTATTTATATCAAAGAAGAAGACTGAATCAGTGACCTGTCCTCTGCCTTTAGTTTTCTTAGAGCCCTCTGTTCTTCGGGACAGCAATAGCCATGGGAACCACGGCTCTCTAAGGCCTGGCAGCTCCACAGCCCGCCAAATGTGCTGTCTCACTTTGCCTGCTGTTATGCTCTAGTGAACAAAGAGCAGCAAGAAAGCTGAGCATTGAACAGCCAAAGGAACCAGGGACCAAAGGACATTCCATCTCCCTGCTTTGAAGGAATGATAATGGGACAGGCAAAATCTATCTGCAAAACATGGTCTGGAGATGGCATCATAGGTAGGGACTTCTTAGCCAATACTGAAGGTAGAAACCCAAATCAAAACATGAGCTTGGAAGTGTGTTACCATTTAGATATTCATAGTCCAGCTGATACGTCAAACCATATACTTGCTCCCTCTGCCAATAAAATTATAAGGATCTAGATACTTGGGATTACATATGAGAGAGAAATCTTAATGAATTCAATACGGCACCTTTATGTTGCTTATTTTATATGACTACTCAAATACATATATTTTAAAAACATAAATGGATTCCTTCTGTGGGGAGACAAAAATATGACTGTCTTAAAATTGGCTGGCTTGAAAAAACAGCTTATGAAGCAATTTTTAGCTAGAGTATGTTTAAAAATGAACTATGCACAAAGAAAAAAGACATCTTCTAAAGAAAGACTTTCAAAGAGCCTTATGAAGATTAGCAATGCATTGAGGCCAAATATTTCACAAAAAGAACTTGGAAACAAATTACTGGTATTCTTTCTTGGATTACTCTCGAACAGAGGCTTCTGACTATAATAGTATGCAGTACTTGTGTGATATGGACAATTGCCTTGGGACTGAGAAATCAGTTCTGCAAAGCACTAAAAATGTTGAAGATCAGCACTTTACAGGATACTGCCAATATTCTTTGCAGGAGCAGTTACTTGCTGAGACACCCAAACTGACTTACTGTTAGTGATACATTTCAAATGCTAAGCATCCCTGCAGATCTGAATACTACTTTAGTAAATAATTTTTCCTTCAAGCATCGACAGATAAAACCCATTAAGTCCCTCCTGCAACAGACCAGTGTTTATAAGCATACAAAAACTCTTCAAGAAAAACTGCAGATTAACTTTAAAAGGGAAGGTATATGCACCATGCAAAAGTGAGTTTTACTAGAGATAGTTAAATCTATTGACTGGGAATGAATTAATTAATTTTATAGAGAAAATATTTAGGAAAAAATAACAAGGTAGATATTGATGGCTTAAGAAGATCTAATGATAAATAAAGGATCTATTTCATAAAGCATGTATGAAATAGATGCATGTATGTCATTTTACAATGTCTTGGACTGTTTAATTATTCAGGACACTGAAGCACCATTTTTTCTTATTCAGCTGCAATAAGTCTGATGCAAGCTAATACTTGAAGATTTGTTCCAAATGAGCAACCAGATTCCAAAAACTTTATGGTAAAGATTTAGGAGAGGATTAGCGTGAATAGCTGTGTCAGTGCTGGCTGACTTTCAAATACCTGCCCATGGCTTGATTTTTCAGAAAATATTTGCTCAATTCTGAAAAGTCAGTTTCTCTGATGGCTTTTTAGAAACTGAATCATCTACAATCACAGGTCATCTGAAAATCTATTTTCTCTTCCTCCTAATGCTTTTTGATAACTACACTTTTTACAGTTCTAACTAACAATAGTGAAACAGAAAAGAGAGAGTTTCTAAAAGTGAATCTTGTCAGCAAATAAAACATCAGTATGGAACTTAAATAGTTTCACTCTTGGCATGCTAAATTTTCATGCTCTGATAAGATTTTGGCACGATCCTTTAATTATTCTTGCAAAGAACTCAAATAACTGAATCATGAAGCACTTGGTTATCTTGGTGTCATTCCCAATCAAAGGCAATATGACTATATGCAACACATCACTATTGCTATTACAATGTAAATAAGGCAGTAAAACCCTAATAAAGAGATAAAAAGTAAATCACCACAGTGTATTAACTCTGCAAAAAGTAAATGCTCAGCTTTTTCATCCCCCTAAAATATGGAATAATAAAATCTTCTTTAAAATGCCTATATAAAGGCTGAAGAAGTAAACCACTTTCCTTATGGAGTTTCTCAAACTCTCCTGCAGCACAACTGTCTCTGGGTATGTTTGGGGAAAGGGGGTCCAAAAGCTTCATGAGTTATTCAAGAAATCTAGAAGCATTAAAAAGGACATCCCATTGACACTTCAGCCTTGGCTCCTACCCTCTGCTCAGCACAGAGACTAAAGGAAAGCATAGTCAAAGGCCTTGTAGTTGGTGCCACTGGTGATTATTTTCTTTGCACAGATCCTGTAAATGCCAGGGTAGGTGCAAAAGAACAGTCTTCTCCATGCTCCTTGTCTTTTGCCATGCTTTCTCTTTCCATTCTGATCTCTCTGGACACACAGATTAGGGAGAAAAGTCAAGTGCTCCAGGACATAAACTTTTTTTTTCCTGTTCATAAAAGGGATGCACACATGGAAAATCCTGGGTTATAAGTGGAAGTCACCACCTACCTGATGCTTTACACCATTGTACAAATTCTGAACAAGGACTATGGTACAAAACCAGATATAAATACTCTGTGTCCTCAAAGCCAGATCTGGGAAGCTCTTTTTTCAGGTACAAACTTATCCAAATTACATGGCTGAGATAACTATCTGCCACCAATACAACTACACCCTGTGGAAAGGAACTGAGAACTGAGGCAAGCTCTATTTCACAGAACTTCAAGCACTTGATTAGACATAATCCTTAAAACTGTAAATCCAAAGACTGAAAAACATGTAGGCACTGGCAATCCCAGAGATTGCCTATGCAACCCTAGTATGGTCCTTTATGTATGTGCAACTTAGTACAATCTTTAAATTCATGCTCATTCTATTCCTAATGCCACTCACAAGATGGGCATATTCAAAAAAGCATCTCTTTTCCAAACTTGTCGCATCACAAACCCAATGTTTCATGATAAAGAAAGTGGCAAATTGTAAGGATGTCCCGGAAAGCAGCCGAGCCCACTAAGCAGAGCACTGGACCAGCACCTATACTTCCAGGTTTGCTACTGGCATGGTGGCTGATTTTTAGCAAGATGCTGATCATCCTTATCCCTTAGTTCCCTATCTGTAACATAAACACAGTGGTATCAGTTTTCTTGGTAAAGTATTTGAGATAGATATACTAGTAAAAAGAGGTACTCAATAAGCAGTTTTGAGAGACAGGAGTTACACACCTCATACAACCCTCCTGTGTCAGTGGAAAGACTGAAAAAAACTCCACACCTTTCAGTTTAAACAAATCTCAACATTCCTAATCCTTGGATCACACCTGGAACTATTTATTACCAAGATCTGATCCTGTGATGTGATTAGTTCAGCCTCAGTGTTACAGTAACTCCACTGTGGTTTCACTCTTGTAACAGGGAATAAAAATACTTACTTCTGGAGTTATGTTTCATATTAGATGGTGAGCATATTTGTATGAGCCCTCATTTTCCCATTCAGATTCAGAGAATCCCATTACAGAGTTTTGTATGGTTATTTTCTACTTCTGCATTGGGTCAAGCTTTCCCCAGGGTACACTTCTAATTCATAGCCTTTTACATTATTATTACCCTTTTGACCTAACTGATTAGCCAAAGTTTGAGGCCCTAAGGGCTGTTTCTATTAGGAGGAGAAAATTATAAAGTCAAGCATCTTTAGGCATATCTAGTTAAAAAAACACCTCCAAAGTCACCTGCCCTCAACTTCATTCCTGTTTCTTTGAATTCAAGAGGTTCACACAACAGCAAAATATCTGCCATCCATCTTGGAGTCTTTTCAGCCAGAACTCAAACCTTTGTGGGACTGTTCCAGTGCTTACCTAATTCTTTTAATTTCATTTTTTTTTCTTCCATTGAGTCTTTTGCAATGCTTCTCCTCCTGCTTCATCTGCTTTTCTTTCATTTGCTTTTGTTCTTCTCTTTCAGGTATATCCAACTTCCATAAAGATTAATATCCAGTCATATCCTTCTTCCACCTAGTTCAAGTGCCTGAGTATCCCCACATATGTTTTTGTTTCAGGAGGTAAAATGTGCCTGGGATTAGGTTGGAGGCTGCTGGTGTTTGAACTGCTGTTAGCATAAGCTTACCTATTCCTTAACGGATGTAGCAAGGATGCAGCATTCACTAAGTTCTATGTTATTCTACTTGAAGATGGCTGATTTCCTATTTTTGCAATGCTATGGAGAGCTTTCTGGTTCGCCTATATAGCCCATTTGGCTGGCTCCAAAATCTTCAGCCAAACTAGCACTTCTGCTGGTTGTGCCAGTGGTACATATGTATGAAGGAAGCAGCCATGTCTTTCCGCAGCCTTGTCTCCCTTGCAGGATAAACAGCTGCAATAGCTCAAAGGAAAGCATCAGGAATGAGAAGCCAGGACTGTGGGAAAGGCAGAATGGTGCTTTTTGCATTGGTGTCAGCACACCTGGCTTGAAGTATTCATCAAACCAGCCTCATCCACGGCAATCTCCCTGAGTTTTGTGCAAGCAGAAATGCTTGTATAGTTGATACCAGTAGCTGCCAGTTCTAATCTGAGAATTTGGATAGGAATGGAATGGAAAAGCTGTGAATTTTTAAATGACAGCAGGTACATAGAGTACCATAAAGGGTCTCAATGTTTTCTTGCTGCCATATTTAAATAGCTATCCAAATGAATTAGAGAACACAACAGGAAATATGCTCATGATGAACTCTACCTTGATTCTGCACTGACACAAGGGAGTCTTGGTATTTCATAGCCTTAGCAGCTGGAACCCTTAAAAATTTTAAGATTGTAGGACCCTCCAAAGGACTGCTGTGAAAGATAAGTCAAATTTATGGTGACTCACCCAATGCAAAGAGTGGCATCTCTGGCACAGCACCCTTTTGCCCATATCCCCATCTCCTAGCCCATCTGATTACAGTGCTTTCCTCACAATGGGAGTCCAACTATTATCTTCAAAGCGGAAAACCCTGTGTAAAAAGTAAGCTGTAAAAAATAGCTAGAGAGAAGCACATCGGAGAATGCCCTGCTATTTTTTATTCTAGCAGATAAGCATTTTCACATAAATCTCCAGCATCAGTTCTTGTGGCAATGCATGCAGCATTCTCTAAACTACTGCAGCAGTTGCACTATACCTATAACCCCAATCTATAACACAAACATTAAAGCAGAAAAAAGGTGCATAAAAGCTATATTACCACATTAATCTCAAAAGGACACTTGGCTAATATAAAATTCAGCATCATCTTCATTGATGGTTTAGGGAAAGAAAGTTGTAATAAATCGCTGCAAGGCAAAGTACTAATGATTGAATGAGGCTATGCAATTAAGATGTAACTTTTTAAATCGCCTTTGAGGTTAAACATAGAAGAATTATGAGTAAAAGGGCAATTAAGTGCCAGACTTTTCAATCTAAGGTCTCCTCATCAAAGATTCAGTTACCTAAATTGTTTTTCACTATTTCAGAGGAAGAGCTGGGTGTAACAATATTTCATCCCCCACAAGAGGAAGTAAAGAATACTCTTTCAAACAAAAGCATTACCAGGCTATCAAAATCTTTACAAAGAAAAATAAACTAATCAAGATTGATCTACTAGGGCTCTCAAGTTCCCAAATTCCTAAATGTTAACATTGGGTTATAAAAGGGAAAAGAAGTGTAAAATGTAGCCATTATCATCTTCATAGCACAACTTTGAGTAATATATATCTTAATGAAACATTAGCTGCACAAACAGTGTACCTGATATTTCTATAATCTTCAACTTTTTATACCATTTCACATGCTGTGTTTAAAAATAATTTCCTTCTGAAATCTTTTGAGATTTATTTTTGAGGACAAGGACGGAGTCACTTCTGCTTTGATCCTGCAGATCTTAAATGACTTCAGTGTATATAATGTCTCTATTGATTAAAGCTATCCAAATCTAAGTGTATTCAAGATTGTGAAGCCAATTTAAGTTTACCTCAGGGGACACATGAAAAATCTAATACTGACTGAAAAATTAAACTAGCTGCAAACAACAGTTGTGCATAAAACTCACAAAAAGACTATTTGCATAGTATTTAAAACCGCAATCTTTCTTCTACATTTCCTTTCTCTTTCCAAGTGACAATGTGCTAGTACATTGGTATAAATTAGACAATTTTGTATTGTCATATCATATTCCATCCAAGGTTTCCAAGGCATGTTAAGGTACAGCAATTGATTAACCAGACTTAGTTTGTGAGGTTTCATGTCTATATTTCTAGCAGAAAAGAGTGGGGGAAAAGGAATATAAGATGCTTCTCACCCAAGATCAGTAATATTTCCATTACTGTGCTATAGATTTCACTACTATATCTGCATGTCATAAATAAATAAAGACCGCATGCAATTTTCCCTTGGGCAGAATGAAACAGGGAGAGAAGAAAGAAAAGAAAGAAGCATTATTGACAAATGCTAGTCACATCATTTTCTGCATGTCTAGAAAGCCCTCAGAAGGCATATGTATTCCAAAATAACTAAAGAAATTCAAAATTCACACCAGCTTGTTGCAAGAGCTCACAGTTTTTATTTTGAACTAGGAATGTGCTATTTTGCTCTAACTTAAAATAGCCACGCACAACCCTCCTTTAGGAAAATACCACACTGAAAAATGTTCCCTTAAGATGCACAAGACAAAACTGATTCTCTTACTGATTGAAGTTAAACCAAAGTATCTCTAATTAAAAACTTACTTCCAGAGTAGGTAAAAGAAGAGTTCAGGAAGACAGGAGAAAAAGAACTATATTTAATGTGGTGCTTTTTACCTTGTGCAAAATGGACATCTTTATCTTCAATTACACCATTAACCTTGCAGCAACTGTTGCTACCGTACTGTCCAAGTTTCACTGTGCATCAATTTAAACAAGAAATGTCATTTACTGTTGCCACTCATATTAGGGTAAAAATCAGTTCTCTGAGTTTCAAAAGAAGAACTTACAAGCCTCTTCACAGACTTGTTTACAATGGCCTTTCCAGCTTAACATTTCTGAGATACGTAGGCAGCTTTCCTGACACAAGTTAAAAAGGGCAAATTACTTGAGTATTCAGCATCATAAAACACAGCCACTGATATAAAAGCTGAAAACGTGCATACCAGCTTTTTATTGTGTGCTTACAACCCAATTCAAGTTTATGGAAAAGGTTCATTAAAAGTTGAATTATTGCATATCGGGCAAGCTGGCATTACATTGACACTAAAGCAGAAACCAGCGTCAACTGCATTGCTGTTTGCTGGATGCAATTGAGCTTCCCTACATACATCTGTAATTTCTAAAAATTCCTCCTGCTTCTACAACAACCCTCTGCTAATTTTCTTCAATTTTCTGCTCCACTAACTTAAAAGTCATTTCCTTAAGAAAACAGATGACAGACAACCTGAGTGACTGATTATATTGTGCCATCACTTTGTTTTCTCTCTGAGGCCTTGGTTTAAGAGGATGGATGTTAGTGTAAATGACAGAAAGGGGAGCTTCGCATAGGATTTCACTTCTGTTCAAAGACAAGCTAATGCAACCTCGCTGAGGTGCAATCAACTTGACAAATGGATGCTGTGCAGCCCTGTGCCTCCCACTGAAACCCGAGAGTCTGATTTACACAATATTCCCCCTGTAAACGGAGGGAAGCCCAAATTCCAATCGGACTTAACGCTGCTCGGCTGTATAATGGGTTGATCTGATAATTCCTCCCATATAATGAAATCTGATAATAGTGGGAAAAAATACATCAGAGAGAATGGAATACATTAATGAACTTGTAAAAATACACTTAAGTCTTAACAGATTTAATAAACAGAGGAGGGATGGCTCAAACCGGGAGTCTTCCTATGTGGTCAGCAGCTCTCAGGTTTAACAATGAAGCTGACTGAAAATACAGAGTTTCTATTTACAATTGACTACATTCACCACACCTTTCTTCAGATGGCCAGGAAAAGAAAAAAAAAAGCATTTAAATATCAAAGTAAGCTTTGTCATATGTTTACATGTCTTGCCTTGTTCTGTTTCCCCTTCAAACTAAACTAATTCTATGATACAAGCTGTTTTCTAAGGGAAATGTGAGTCAGATAGAAATGTTTTTCTACCCGAGAAACAGCGTTTCATTTACTAACTGGAAAAAATAGGAAACATTTGCTTCTAGACTTTCATGATATTTTTTGAATTGAGAAACAGTCAATTCAATTTAAAACCAGTTTTCACACAAGTTCAACAGCTGGCACAAAACTTAACTGAATGTTTACACTGGAAAAATGTCACAAAAATGTCTATTAAAATCAGTATTATTTTGTGTATCATAATAAACTACTCTGACTGTCATTGCTCTCTACAAATAAACATTTTGCCTTAGCAGCTACAATTGCAACCAGAAGCTGTTCTCACACATACACAAGTTGACTATTGCAGGATTTTTAGGGTTTTATTTACTTTGCTGTTGTCACAAATAAAAGAAAAAAAGAAAAAAACTTATGCAAACATTTCATGCTGAAGTGAATGGATTTCAACAGCTGCTGATTTGGTGACATCGAGAACCCCAGTGGAGATGTCCTGCTGAATTAACGTCTTGGAAATGTTAAAAAGAAACTTCAAACAGCCCTTGTTTAGCAGGCGGTCGAGGCTTGCTCTCGGTGGGGATCATGTGAAGACTAGCAGAGCAGTCACTCAGTCATGAATCAGACCTGTCAATAGTTGCCTATTTTCTCAACAGGTGTCTCTATCACACACCATCCTTCCCCCCATAGACTTCTGTTTAACAGAAATCACTATTGCACAGGGCACTGTTTTTTCTTATATGAGACATGTATTGCTTTCTTAAAAACCAGCTCCCTCCTACAGTCTCTGCTGAGCTTTATACTTGGTATAAACATGTCTCTCTTGCCTATGTGAGCTAGCAGGGAAAGTATGAGAACTGTAACACAGGAGCGAGGAAGCATTTAATCCTTTGTTATTGCTGCAGATAAGCACAGCAAACACCAAACGATCATCTGCTGTTTTGTCAGATAATTATGAAATGCTGCTATATCAAGGTACCTTTTGTGAGTCACTATGCAGTAATCAGTTGGTACTCAGACAGAAAAAGGCATCACTAACATAAAAGACCTTACTGTAAATAAAAATGTAGGGAAATGTTTCATATTAACTAAATAAAAAATAAAAGGTTTAAATTCAAAGCACAGGAAGCCATTTTCCAAAAGATTTTTTTCTTACGTCTAACTTTCAAACATCAGTTTTTACAGCATTTTTTGTAATTGAATTATTTTTTCTAAGTTTTGGTATCCTCATTTCTTTTATATGACTCACACATACATGCATATAACTATAAAAGTAAATTAAGTCCTATGGGTCACAGCTGTCAGAATCCTGAAGAATTACAGGTATTCACAGAAAATTTTAAATTACATAGCTTTTACCTTATAAAGAAGTGTTTATCCCTGATCTTAGAGCTACATTCTTTGCGCCACACCAGTATTAAGCAACACAACAAAAAAGATTCGGGATTTTTTTCGTCTTGCCTTTTGTGTTAAAAAGCAACAAACCAGTAAATATTCTACACCACTTACTAAGGCTTGTGCAATTAGAGCCCGCTTTGTATCAGCGAACTCTGGGCTTCCTGTTGTTACCTTTCTTTTCCAACTTCACCTACTATATGGACACAAAATACTGATGATCTGAAGTAATCTTTAGTATTTTCAGTCCAGTCTCTTCCTGCATCAGTGGAAGAAGTACGTTTGTAAAATAATGTAGGCAGGTTAGTAGCAGTGTACTTAACTTTTATAGTAACAGCTCCTGTAGAAACTACAGCTTCTGCCTGACTCACAAATCAAACATAAAAGGAAATTTACCAAAAAATATGTCAGCTTTATGCAATGTTTTGAGATCATAAGCCCCCTTGAATCAGACTTTATAAAAAAATTCAATAAAGAAGGCAAACTCTTCATATGTAGCATACAACTTAGTAATTTTCAAATACCTTTGAAATTCATGTCAAATGGAGTTAAGACAGCAAAACTGGTGTAGTTTGATCATTCCAGCTGTATGTCAAAATTCTTCCACATTGTTGGATAACATGAAAGTGCAGCACCAGTTCCTGTCACCCTCAATTTAAAAACTTTTGATATACTACCTCTGAGCATGGAGTTGTTTAAATACTATCTCTAACATCAGCAAACTGCATGTACCACCTGCACTGTGACTTGAATTACTGAAACACAACACTACACAATTAATGAGATCATCTCAGATTTCAGCAGAAAAAACATTGTACCAAAGAACTTTATAACAAAAGAAAATATTTTAGATATATTTCAAATGTAAAATATAATTTGATTGTGTATGTGATATATACACAGATAGTTAATTTATACAGGATACACCATAATGACAAGTTGTTTTAAGTACGTTGATGGATGAATATAATCTGGACCAGATCTGGAAAATGCCTTGTAACTGAGTGACCTTACCTACAAGCAATCCCTGTGAAATAATTTTCACAACTCGGCATATAGATTCTTGTAATTTCTGTAAGAAGTAGTGTATAATATACACATTACTTCTTATGTTGCACTGGCAGCAGGTCAGTACTTCTTCTTTTGCTCTGAGATAATTTGTAAGGATTTTGTTCCTACTCATGGCCTTAAGTTATTCAACATTATATAAGAATTTCGACATAAAACTGGATTAATCAATTGGTTTCAACAGGACTGCTCAGATGCACACTGAGATGTCCTCAGAGGTACATCCTGAGTACATGTACACAGAAAACTTATACCTTTTGAGAAATACTTTCTCTGTAATTTTTGACGTTATATAAGGATATTATGCACAGAATATGCCAGGTGATTATTTAGAGAATATAAATTCAGCCTCAGCAAATTCAGCCTTTAATGACATTTACCTATTGACTGATTGATTTTGAACAGGAGCCCAGGCCTATACAGACCACATTCATCAAAAGCATCCTAATCATACTAGCATATTAACATCTTGAACTTTACTCCCAACACACAAGGAATGCAGCTCATGGAATAATGAAATTTAGGGGAAATATATGTCCTTTTTTAAATGTATAGGCTTGCTTTTGACACAGAAAATGCACTTTTGCTGCACTCTCTTCTTTCTCCCCAGCAAAGAGCAAGAACTGTGAAAAAACCCAGCTACTTTCATAGAATCATAGCATAGTTAGGGTTGGAAAGGACCTTAAGATCATCTGGTTCCAACCCACTAAACTCACACTAAACCATGTCACCCAAGGCTTTGTCCAACCTGGCCTTGAACACTGCCAGGGATGGAGCACTCACAACTTCCCTGGCCAACCCATTCCAGTGCCTCACCACCCTAACAGGAAAGAATTTCTTCCCTAGATCCAATCTAAACCTCCCCTGTTTAAGTTTGAACCCGTTACCCCTTGTCCTGTCACTACAGTCCCTAATGAACAGTCCCTCCCCAGCATCCCTATAGGCCCCATTCAGATCCTGGAAGGCTGCTATGAGGTCTCCATGCAGCCTTCTCCAGGATGAACAGCCCCATCTTTCTCGGCCTATCTTCACACGGGATGTGTTCCAGTCCCCTGATCATCCTCATGGCCCTCCTCTGGATTTGTTCCAACAGTTCCTTGTCCTTTTTATGTTGAGGACACCAGAACTGCACACAATACTCCAGGTGAGATCTCACGAGAGCAGAGTAGAGGGGCAGGATCACCTCACTCGACCTGCTGGTCATGATCCTTTTGATGCAGCCCAGGATATGGTTGGCTTTCTGGGCTGCAAGCGCACACTGAAGCCGGCTCATGTTCATGTTCTCATTGACCACCACCCTCAAGTCCTTCTCCACGGGCCTGCTCTGAATATCCTCTTTGCCCAACCTGTAGCTGTGCCTGGGATTGCTCCCACACAGTTTCAGGACCTTGCACTTGGCATGGTTAAACTTCATGAGGTTGGCATCAGCCCACCTCACAAGCGCATCAAGGTCCCTCTGGATGGCATTCCTTCCCTCCAGCGTATCCACTGAACCACACAGCTTGGTGTCATCGGCAAACTTGCTGAGGGCGCACTCAATCCCACTGTCCATGTCAGGGACAAAGATATTGAACAAGACTGGTCCCAACACTGATCCCTGAGGGACACCACTTGTCCCTGGTCTCCAGCCGGACACTGAGCCATTGACCACAACTCTTTGTGTGCGGCCATCCAACCAGTTCTTTATCCTAAAGTTTCCTAAATTTTGGAGCAAACACTCATGTTGACATGCAATCATTTTAAAAATTGAACTTTCAGCAGGTAATCTGCAATGATACAAGTTCCACTCCATGGACGCACATAGTAAGAATCTTCCAAACTTGAGCATGTTTAGCTATAAGCTCCAAAGATTAAAAGATATCTTAACAGATCAGATGGTTCTGAAAAAGAGTTAGAAGAATAAGATACGCAAAATATTTTCTGTATTTCAAGACTAAAGAAGCTTAAATTATTCTGCTTATGGAAGAAGTTGTGAGCAACAGAAGTGGACCTGCAGTACTTATAGTAAGAGAGATTTGCAGGGAAATGTCTCAAAAGTAACAAAGACAAACCCAAGATCTTTTAAAAGGCAGAGGAAGATCAGACAAGAAGAAAAGCACACAACATCTCTCAGAATCAGTGATATTCAGCTTTTTTTACTTCTGCCAGACAAGGAATTTAATGGAAACTTCAGCTGCAAACTCTGTAACACTGCCTTTACCAAATTTTCTGAGCCAACACACTACATCATTGTACTCGCAATATCCATTCTGAGACCCAAAAAGACTTTCTGACTTCTTTGTATAATAGAAACCAATCCACATCACCTGGGTATACCATTTTAAAAGAAAAGAGAGCAAGAGGGAGTTCAAAAATCAAATTATCTATTCTACTATAAAATATGTGGTATAGCTGGAAACTGCAACTTTCATGCAGTTTTACATTACAAATTAAGTGTAGGAATATCAGTTCTTAGTATGAGCATTCGGAGATGCCTTGTTTTACTGTTATGCACTTAGAGAAGATCTCAGACAAAATGAAGATGTGATACTAAACCCAGGGAATGTTGCTGTATTTTGTATTTCACCTCAGATCAACCTTCATTCACTTCAGTTGAACTTGCATTTCTGTCTGTCTGTATATGTACGTATTGATCATTAGGTGATCTAAAGGAACAACTCAAATGCAGACTTACATTAAGTATGAAAATGTTTACAGGATCAGGACATTTGGTCAGAATTTCTTAATGAAAGTGGTTTGGAAACTCATCTGGTATAATTATAAACTGAGCGAGTAAAGTTCTGGCAAAGAATAAAAGCATGCATCCATTTAAAAGCTGTGCACAATTTTTGTTTCTGAATACCATAGTTTAAGGTATCTAAATCGTAAATCCTGACTTAGAGGGTTTATTTAAATGTAGCCTTTATTTTTTCTCGTGAGGCTTTAATTTGTATTTTAGACTTTGGACCATAGTCCATATTAATTTTGAAGCTTCATGATTAATCTTTAGCTTTGCCAAAGCTGTTCAGGTATCCTGAGTACTACTATCTTGTTACACACAGCAGTGTCTTACACTGCTGATGGAACACATCTTGCCTAAATATCTCAGCAAATGATTACCTCTGAAACAACTTCTGGTGGGCTGTTACATCAGACTGTTACATACCTTCTCATACTTTCTTTCATTAAAAAATCTTTCAAGAAAATAATATATCCTTTTATTTTTCAATCCAACACTTTAAAACGCTAAACTTATTTACTTAATCTTCAGTACCTTTTAATCACTTAGCCTTTTTGTCTAAAGAAGGTATGTTGAAACCAGCCAGTTTACTCCTTATCACTTTTCTCACTGTTTAGTCACGACTAGAAACAAGATGTTCCTTAAGATATTTCATAGTTTCATCAAAAACTATTCTTCCTGGTTTTTGTAACTGATTTTAGTACTGTTCTCTTCATTCCACTGCTTATTTTGTCACATTTCCCAAGTCGCACTATAACTCAGTGCCTGTTACATTGCTGTATGTTCTAGAGGTTATTTAGATATGAAGTGAACTTGACTTGTTATCCTACAAGGCCTATCTTTTACATAGAAAATAGTCTTCTGCAGTTAACATTTAGCTCACTACTCTTCCTTTCAGTGACATTCATTGGCAGAAAGTACAACGGTGACAATTTTATTTGGCCATTTGCTTAATGCAGTTATTTTGGGTTTTGACAGGTAAATGAAACCCTGCTCTTTCCTCATGACTTGCCAACACTGTTGAGATAGAAAGGTGTATGACTAAACATATTAAAACACATGTTCACAATGCAGATGCAGAATGACCTATAAAGTGTATTAAAGCCGTCATTTCTCCAGCTGAAGAACTAAGGCAATTACACTTAAAAGGAGTGTGTTGAGGGGAAAGTGTGAGGACTCACTGCTACACTGCTCAGCTGACTCTTCAAGAAGCTCCTTTGCTGCTAAAAATGTATTCATGAATTCCCCTTAACAATAAAAGTTACTTTCACAAGACAACTCTAGCCATATTAAAGCTGTCAGCTTTCACTTTTATTTCTCATATTTCATTAGGTCTCTGATATGGCATTGTTTAAAGAGCAAAACTGAGAGTCCAAATTGTGCATTTCTTTAAAACCCAAAGACTGTTTTCTACTAAATATTGGTCTTGTATCAATTGGACCTGAGGAGTGACACAAAGCCATCAGAAACAGGAAAGATGCAGACAAAATTTCTACTTTTCAGCACATTGTGTATACTTCTTTTACTCCAACTAAAAGTCACAGCAAAACAGTCTTTAAGAATAGAGGATGAATTTTAACACTTTCCATCTACATGTACCCCAGGTGTTACTTTCTATAAATGCAAAATGATTAATTGAAAAATATTATTTTCCTTTTTAAATGAAGATATATGTTGCCCTAAATACAATCTCTTTAAACTCTACTAACCACAGACAGGGATGGCTAGAGGCTACAGATCTTTAGGTTCTCCACTGATGCATAAACTAAACAAAAAAGACAACCTTACTTGTTTCAGAAAGCTTTATTAGAATAGGAATCTTTGAAGACAAACACAAAAGATTCTAATATGTTTAGATTTTATAATGTAAACAACTAATTTAATGCATCACTTGCAACATACAATGGTCGCCATCTTGCAACATGAATGCAAGGAAGAAACTGACGTAATCTGTGAGATATTTCAAAATAATTAATTTGAGAATGAAAAAAGAACTTTTATTGTGTAAACTTTCCCTGTTTGCATTTTTTAAAAGGATCAGAAAACTGCAGCAGTTGAACCTTTGCTAAATGAAGGTAACAAGCAATCTTTTGAACTGGCCTCTAAATTAAGAAGATGTAATTGCCAGAGAAAGGGTATTTGATCAAAAGGGATTTAAGTGTTACTTATCAGGGGTGTTCCAAAAAACTCTGCAAGATCCAGTTTATTTAAATGAGGGCCAAAAACGTTCTAATTCTTGCAAATTTTCTCAAAGTACTTTGACACGTGTAAATCTATTTGCCAGCATGTCAGACTACGTCTGTGCTAATATTTTTGTTTATAAGGGCAAATGGGGCTTTAAACCAGTTTTTGGTCAAGCCAGTGTTTGATGCCTCCTTTTAGTTTACTTAATTCCCTCCCAAACCCATATCTTCTTGCTTAACTATTTTGCAGCTTAGAAAGTTATAGCAAACATTCCTTTCCAACTTTTCGCTTTTGTACTGTTTTCCTCACAAGCATGAACAGATGCATGGTGACAAAAAAAGGTCTACACACTGATCCCTCTTTAGTTTTTATTTAATTTGAGAGAATGTTCCTGTTTCCTGGTATACTCCAAAACCAAGCCCCTGGTTCTGCAGTATTAGCTGCATTGATGAACTTAGGCACCCTGGGAAGCCTCACTCACAAGAACAAAGCTTCATGTACACCCAGCTGTCCCCTAAATGACTGACAGTGTATTATTGTACCCCTTCACGTAAGTGACAATGGAATACTGAATCAAATATGACAACATAAAAATTTTCTCAATTCATAATTCCCTAGAGCCTGCTGTGCTAGAAAAATGACCCCAGTTATTCAAAACAGCCTTAACACATGAAATATTTAGGGAGTAGTCTGAAATAGGACTGACTCGCTGAACAGCCTGATGTCTTGAAGCAATGACTAAACAGGCGTTCTGTGAACTCACAAACCTGCTAAAATCTTTACGTCACTGGGATGAGCCCTGTAGCCAGTATCAGCAAAAGGTGTGCTTTTCCTGTAAATGGCAGACGCATGATGGGTGCAGGGACTGCTCAGGGCCCCACTGCTGTCAGCACATAGAGAATTGAGCCTTTGGCACTTACTGTATCGAGCTGCCAGTGTAAGAGATTTAGCAACAACAGAGATATAAACAAATGCTGAGGTGTCCTTCACGAATTCTTGGCATATATCCAAGTTTTAAAAATCCTGAAGCAAATGCAAAGCTTTTTTATAGATATCTGAAGAGCTGAATGCTGAGGAAGAGAAGCTCTCATTTTGTCTGCAGATTATGCTTAGAAGAACTATGAGATTGAGGAAGAAGACTTTCTGGGGACTGCTGGGGAACACAGTGACTCCAGCAGAACATGTCTTACTACCTTAAACTGCTGTTGTAGCCTGACCTAGCAATCCCTCCTTGGGGTCCATGTGGCAACCTTCAACCATGAGGGGCACATGGCTTGCAGGTTTGGTCAATGGCACCACCACCTGGATGTGTACTGGTGCCAGGGATGGGGTTGGTGGTGGAGCAAGGTAACCAACCATACTATTCCTGAAAATAGATATACATTGGAAAAAGCAGCTTTGTGTTGGCTGAACCTTCTTCCAGAGTTGGAACAGGTATTCTGCAATTTCAACTGTAAATAACTTCAGAAACTTAGAAGTTATCTGTTAGTTTGCTTAGCTTTGGCCATTTGTAGTGAAAACAAAAGCACAAGATTCACCTGATGGTCAATACCGAACTGTGGAGAATCATAGCTTATGGCCCTTTGACTCCCAGGAGGAATCAAATCCTTCATTTCACCTTTCAGAACAGCCTCCTAACTGCCATCTTGTGGGGTATTACAAAACAAGAATTCCACCAAACCCTTCTGCTCACACAGCTCTACTGAGCACACTGGTTTAGTGCATCAAAGAAGATGCCCACTCTGTGCTTTTGACTTCATGTTCCTGTGGCCACCCAGCTGTGCTGCTCTGCAGCATGAGGAGGCTCCTACAGAGGATTCATGCTCCTGCGGAGAGAGGCATAGAATAAAATTTACATCTTCTGCATCTTGTGTGAGCACACCAGCCTCTGAGCTTGTAGGCAAAATAATTCATCATTTTTCCCACCAGCTTTGCGAATCTCAGCTCTTTTCCTACTTTCACTACAAATGCCCAAGTACAAAATTAATTATGTTTTTTGGCTAGATGCACTTTTTTCTTTATTTTGGGCCAATCTGAATTGTTTTTTTGAAGGGATGAAGGATGAGAGAGGAGATTTTGGGCTGTAAAATCAATTATTTGTACAGCCATAAGGATCTGTGGAAAACTAGGTCTCACAGTCTTCCTAATGATGGGAAAGAGAAAGAATGAATATGAAGAAATACTTATAAAATTTGAAGTTTAACTTAAGAGTTCACTGTTTTGGTTTTGTTTGATACCTCCATTTTAGTGTTTATTATCTCAAGTCCCAGATCCTTGAGAGACTGAATTACTTGGAAGCAGTCTTACATTCAGCATATGTGAAGGATCTTACTGGAATGAAGCATTAGTACTGGGACACAGACCATCTGTAAGAGCTATGAAATGGAGGACACAAGTACATATGGAGCTTCTGGGGATGCAAGAACTCCCATCAAGTGAGGATATTTCACATTAGATGCTTTGAAGAGAAGGCTGACTGGTGACTCCTTCCTGTCTCAAATAATGGGATGTTCTGACATGATGATCTGAGAAACTCAGTGAGACTACAAAAAGCTATATATGAAATGAGTTTGATAGGCAAGAGAGGGACTCAGATTCTAAGTTAAATGAGTTATAGGAAGGAATATAAGCACTTCTTTTCCCTGGAGATTTCTGACACTTTTCCATCAGGGTATCAATAACCATCATGTAAAAAAAGAAAGTAAAGTAATTTCAATGATCAAGCTAGGATAAGTCTTCATCTCTTTCTTGATGGGGTATTTAAAAAACATCCAATGGAGAAAGCAGGATGTTGTTGCACCATGAATATCTAGGAACTGGATTTAATCTTAGTGCTCCTAAACATAGCTCTACAACTTCCTCATGCTCAGCAGAGATCTAAAGCTTCAATGTACTGATCCATATTACAGGTAGCATAGCTTAGAGAGCAACTTTAGAACTGAACTTTAAATTGGACAGGAACTTGCCACAATCTGCACTGAGTGTGCATGCATGACTACTTTGACACTCTTCCCATTACTTGACAAAACTGTCACTTTGTTCCTCCAGTAATGCTACTTTTGCCCAGAATAGGCACAAGTTTGTCTACAACAGACTGAGAAAAGTGCTAAACCCAGGACAGTGCTTCAGCACCAAAAACATTGCCCAAACTACATATAGATGAGTGCATAAGTTATGTAGACACAACAGATGACTAGAGTTTGCTGTGGGAATGGTGCAGTCCAAGTTTACAGAAGTGCTCAGAGTAGCCCACCAGCAGTTGCAGTCAGTTTTTCTTCTCTTTAGTAGCTGTGTTTTGACTTAGCCTGGGAACAAG
>NDXB01013369.1:0-36450 GCA_002631895.1 Agapornis roseicollis | reverse complement strand
CAGGGGTTGGAGCTGGATGAGCTTTAAGGTCCCTTCCAAACCAAACCAGGCTGGGATTCTATGTTAACAGGCTAAGAATAACATCAACCAAGCTTTAGGCTTTTACTGAAGGAAAATGAAAACTCAAAAGGAAGACAACCTGGAAACGGCTGGGTGAAAGGGGACCAGCATAAGACGCTCAACTCCCTTTAATCCTGAAGAGCCAATGTAGGTAACTGCTTACTCAAGGCGAAACCCCCAAAGCCAGTAGTGCAGATGCAGCTGTGATGCTACACACACAACTGCAAAGAGGACAAAGCACTGGTTCAGACCAGTACAACACCTTGCACACCAGCAGCAGGGACAGGGTAGCCCTGAACAACTGCTGCTTCTCATATTTAACGCCAACCGTACCGACCCAATGCCCTCATGTGCGTTTGACAAATGAAGCTCCATTTCACACAGGACCGGTTAGAGAATGCCAACGTTCACAGGATTTAACAGTAATTAAGTCTTGCTGACAGACACCACATTAAAGCACCAGTTCTCCAGAAAAATCACAAAGTGAATTATTTCCCATGCAGGAAATGGCAGCGTTTTTCCACTCCTCCTAAAAGATACATGGAGGGAAGTTCAACTGGGTGTCAGTGCTCCCCACAGTAAGAGTGAGCTGCTTGAAACGCTTAAAACAATACATTGCTATGCTGCCAGCAAGGAGATGGTCATCTCCTCAGCATGATTTTAAACTGATTGCAAAACCAGAGCCCTTATAAGAAGAGTTTGTCACTCAGTAGCTTACGGCTGGTTAGAAATCGCACAGATACACACGTCCAGGAATGGCTATGGGAGATCTAACTTGGAAGAGCACAAGGGAGTGGATACAGCAACAAACCGAGATTGTAGAGCAGGGCCTTCAACCTGTCACTTCAGCAAGTCACATCTTCACCATGGAGAGATGAAGAACTTGCTGAATGTGTTCCTAGACATCATCACCTCGTGGGCAACACGCTGCCAGAGTAACACTTAGTCATACCCGACGGATTGGTCCAAGCTACTGGAATGATGATAGAATCACAGGATCATCCAGGTTGGAAAAGCCTTTAAGCTCATCCAGTCCAACCCTTACCCCAGCCCTGCCAAGGCCGNTGATAGAATCACAGGATCATCCAGGTTGGAAAAGCCTTTAAGCTCATCCAGTCCAACCCTTACCCCAGCCCTGCCAAGGCCGCCCCTGCCCCATGGCACTGAGGCCTCGTCTCCACGCTGGGTGAACCCTTGCAGGGCCGGTGCCTGCAGCCCTGCCCTGGGCAGCCTCTTCCAATGCCTGAGCACCCTGTGGGGCAGGAATTGTTCCTCAGCTCCAGTCTAAGCGATGCTCCAAAAGAACAAGCTCTTTCTTCCTTGGACAAGCCACATGAGGGGCACACATTGCCTTCAGCTTCCTCTCTGGCTCCTTTCCGCTCCTCTACCAAACTAAATGGCTATCTCAGAGGACTCCTAGGTTAAAACTACATCTTGACCAAGCTAGAAAGAGGTTTCTCATTAGCCTGAGATCCCGTTTTCAACTTGCAACTTTTTGGCTTTTAAATGCTTCTTGTCTGAGGAACAAAGGTTAAATCACTTGAAGAGTGCAGACGGCTGAGTGTGCCCCTGACCACAAGTCAACACACATTCCTCTGCACTAGTAGATGGCAGTTTGAAGCAGCTTTTAATCAAGTCATACCCAATAGGAAAACACCAAGGGAAAAAAGACAAAGTTGACCAGGATACGTCCAGCGATGAATACCATGAAAAACAAAACAAAAAGCCCAAGTTTTTATAGAGGAAGGCCAAGCTGTAATTCCTTGCAAAGGGAAAACCACAGAAGCTTTCCAAGAGATTTTACAGTCTTTTCCTAATTGTTCCCTTTTACAAAGCCGTTATGCAACCCGTGTGCTTTCCTGCTTGTCTACCCCCCTTAGTTCACCCATTCTCCCCCCCTGCCCCACACACTCTGAGGCAGCTAGCTCCAAACAGCCAGCAACACAGGAGGCATTTGTCTCTTCTCTCAGTTTCAGCTGCCCATGTTTTGCAGTGAAGCAGCATCACCCAAAATCTGCTTGCTATTCAAGCAATGACAAGCATCACTTCACGACTCATCTGTTACGGATTGCCTCATCAACATGGGCCACTGCAGGAGAAAGCAAACCTGGCCCACTTCAGTCTTCTGCAGAACACAATCAAATGTTACTAGAGCAGTCTGAGGAGTTCCCTCACCCAAGGGTTCAAACACAGAGACAGTGCTCCCAGCAGAGACCATCTGTAGGTACTGAACAGTACTGAACAGCAGGGACTGTTCAGCCTGGGGAAGAGAAGCTGCGTGGAGACCTCACAGCAGCCTTCCAGTATCTGAAGGGGGCCTATAGGGATGCTGGGGAGGGACTCTTCATTAGGGACTGCAGTGACAGAACAAGGGGTAACGGGTTCAAACTTAAACAGGAGAGGTTTAGACTGGATATAAGGAAGAAATTCTTTCCTGTGAGGGGTGTGAGGCACTGGAATGGGTTGCCCAGGGAGGTTGTGAGTGCTTCATCCCTGGCAGTGTTCAAGGCCAGGTTGGACAGAGCCTTGGGTGCCATGGTTTAGTGTGAGGTGTCCCTGCCCATGGCAGGGGGGTTGGAACTGGATGATCTTAAGGTCCTTTCCAACCCAAACCATTCTGTGATTCTAAGATGCATTTCCTCTCCCCATACACACGCAGCTTTAACTCCCATTTCTTACGCCTCTCAGTAGGTAATAACATGGCCACATTTCAGATTATTACAGCAGTCAGTTTTAGTGTTTCTACTTTTTCTCAGCTTAAACAATGAGGCAAACCCACGCCTTTTCATGGGATTTCCCCCTGTACCCAGACCTCTGAGAGGAGACCTGGGCTCCTTTCATTGCTTTGGAGCATCGGGATGCTTGGACCTGGCGAACCTGGGAGCAAAAGTAACTGAAAAGCAGAAGCTACGCACTAGAGACGAGCACTCAAAACTGACGAGCAGGTTTGGAGTGAGTGACAAAGCACATCCTGCCAGCTTCTGTCTCCAGCAAAACAGGCTTCTACAAAAGCACAAACCCAGCAGGAGTCTGACAGAATCCAAACCCAACAGCCAGCCTCATAGGCTAGGTAAAAGACTACAGACAAGCTATGGGATAACTGCAAACAAGCTAGAGGTGACCTGGAGGACCAATGAAGACCAACAGAGTCATCAAGAAGACTTGGAAAATACTCCATGGATGATGTTACCAGTATCCAAATAACACGTTCAGTTAACATCTCGCTGTGGTTTGTGACAAGTGTTGCTGTCTGGAACCAGCTAAGCAACAGATACTGTTCAGCAAATAAACTATTCTGGTAATATTACTGTGTGTACTCAATAGGTGCAAGACAAGTAAAAATATGGTCCCCAGACTCTGCTGCACACACACACACAATGCCAAGAGTATTTATTTCCAGTAAACACGAAACCATTCGATGCCAAGGAGTGTAACACAATCACTTCTTTAACTGGAAGAGGACACCAAAGAGATGTTTTAAGCCCAAGTTGGCACAGCTGGGCAGTGAGCATCCAGGTTTCCAGATCCTGAAGAGAGCATCGCACTAGCAGACACTTTACTGCACTTAACCCAGACAGATGCATGCTACCCTTGAGAAAACACAAGCACAAGGAGGTACTGTGGCCTCACAAAACCCTTCCAGCATGGCAAACAACCACTGGAGGAACACTTCAAGCAATCCAAACACAATTCAAAGCCCCTTTTTCTAACTGCCCTCTTGTTTTGCCTTTGCCTAGAATCACGGAATGGTTTGGGTTGGAAGGGACCTCAAAGCTCCTCCAGCTCCAACCCCTGCCATGGGCAGGGACCCCTTCCACTGGAGCAGGGTGCTCCAAGCCCCTGTGTCCAACCTGGCCTTGAGCACTGCCAGCGATGGGGCAGCCACAGCTTCTCTGGGCACCCTGTGCCAGCGCCTCAGCACCCTCACAGGGAACAGCTTCTGCCTAAGNTCAGTGAAACACAGCACCCTCACAGGGAACAGCTTCTGCCTAAGAGCTCAGCTCAGTCTCCCCTGTTCTGGCAGGTTCAAGCCATTCCCCTTGGCCTGGCCCTGCAGGCCCTTGTCCCAAGCATCTCTCCAGGTTTCCTGCAGCCCCTTTAGGTAGTGGAAGACAGCTCCAAAGGTCTTCCCAGAGACTTCTCCTGCCCAAGTTCTGTGTTGATGGGCACATAGAACCCTCTGCAACATGAACACGACAAAGCAAAAAGTTGCATTTTGACCAACACAAAGATTAACACGTGCAAGAAACTGCTTTCTCTGGTTGATTCTTTTTGGCAGTAAGTCATCATCAAAAGGCAAGTGAATAGCAAAGCCAACTTCCACTAAGGAATTCACAGGCCCTTGGTGTACCCAACCTGCTACCTCCTAACCTGGGGCCGACGGATGCTCCCTGGGCTCCTCGAGGACTTCTTTGTGTGCTTCCCTGGGTGCTGACCACAGGTTGAGTAGCTCCCACCTGCCTGTTTTCTCCTGCTTTAGGACAGCCTGCTGGAGATGACACAACATGAACACAGGCTGCTTCACAAACACCTCCTCTCAAAGGAATAAAAGCTTTCATGCCGTACCTATGCTTTTCCTTCATGCCCCTAACCCATTAAGTAAATGGCAAATTCCTTTGGTATTCCAAGGTAATTTTCAAAATGCATTTCATGCATTTTCCAATCTGTCTCCTTTCTACAGCCAAGTCCTGAAGCAAACCCAAAAGAATTACAGGATGGCAAAGTTAAATTGTAAAGACTGAAACATCTGAGGACTCTTTTTTTCCCCCTTAATTTGGGCAACCAAGGGCACAGCTTAATATCAGCAACTGGAACGTGTCAGATGCACACGCCAAAACATCCCACTGGGAAGCCTACAATCCTAGAAAGTCATGTCTTACACATCTCTCTTGATACAGAGAGGCTGCAGTTGCTAAAACTTACTCTAACTGGGTGGCATTTTACATCTCTAAACGCAATGGAGTGAGCACATTGCCATGGCTACGGGAGGATTCTGCACTAACTTTGTTGCCTCGTAATCGCTGTATATTTGTATACACGCAGCTGAGCTTCCTTAATTCAGTGCCCTCAAAGAGGCTGCCGAGTGCCAATAGCAGCTTTTAGGCTCGAAACTCCACAGAGGGGTGATGGGAACATCAGAAACGACTAAACACCCGGTGCCGCGACAGCCCGCATTAGGGAAAGCAAAGGAGAAACGGGAATAAGAAGGCTTGCCAAGAAGCAGATTATTATATAAACTTCACAGCTCCTTAGCTTTTACAAATGCTGCCATTAAAGAAAGCAAAAAAACACACCAAAACCCCATCCCTAATTCAAATAATTAACTCCAGGTAGCTTTTGGCAACAACCAAAAGCACTTTGATGGCAGCGAATACAGTCCCGTTTATTGACAGGGCATAAGGGCACTAAATCCAAATGCATTGGCAAGAAGACTGGAGCGCCAACAGCCAAAATCATGCTCGCTCCATCTCTCCAGGCTCACATGAGCATGAGGAAGGCAACAGAATACAGCTGTTGGGAACAAGCACAGAACCAAGCTGCTTGGTGAGAAGAAACACACAGCACCAGCGAGCGCCTCTACCCTGCTCCAGCACCCTGCTTCCCAGCTTTACAAGCGATTTTCACATCCTGAATCCACCCACAGCTTTCTAACACCGATCCCACTTCTTGGGAACATTTTTAGACCTGGAATCCAGTCTGGAATACCAGGCAAGATGAAACCCTCGCTTAACAGGCGCAAAACAAGCCGTTTGGTGACCAGCCTGCTTTATGTAAAGCTCCCAAAGCAGGCTGTTGACAAGCAAGGCAACCACCCGAAAAAGCCTTCCACTCTCCCCAAACGAGTGCCACAACACAATTACGCAAGGGCTGTGCATGAAGGGCAGGTTTCCATCCCTGCGAACGGGGGAGATGATGACCAAAGAGCCATTATATAAACACGTTCGGCTTGCCCAAGGTGCCGTGCGCCCAGGAGAGAACCCAGGACGGAGCAGAGGGATTGCACAGCATCTTCCCTGATAAATTCCTGCAGCAAAACCCACACACAGCCAAACGCTCAGCAACACCCTCCTCCGAACGCACCAGAGCCTCTCTTTTCCTGCCTCGGTTCTCATGGCACAAGCCAACTCTTTATATTTCGGAGCGGTTCACGCACTTTATTCACCCACAGCTCCCCAAAACGCGTCTTTTAGGGGGAGAAGCCATAGCGTAGAGCCCTGACGCGGCTCGGGGCTGTCATCTTCCCTTTGCAGCCCAACGCTACCCTCTCAAAACACGGTGCTGTTGAGAAGCACACTCCTTGTTTCCTCCTCCCAGTTACCAAAAAAGCCATTTTTAACGGTGGTTTTTAGCTGGGGGCCATTGGACAACCTCCATGCTCCAGCCTCGGCGCCGCTGCCCCGCGAAGCGCGTCCCCACCGGCACAAACTTTCCCCAAGTCCACCGTTATCACCGGCAAGCGTCGAGAGAGACCCGACCCCGCTCCACGGCCCGCTCGGCTCCGCAGGGCCCCGCCGCAGGGCCGCCGCGCCCGCCCCGGCCAACACCCGCGCCCCGCCGCCCCCATGGCCCACGCCCTCAGCACAGCCCACACGGCCTGGGCCCGGCGGGGCTGCGGCTGGGGCCGGGACCCAGTGCGGGCCCGGTCTCCGCCCGCGGCACTCACCGCTGCCCGCATCGCTCCCGCCGAGCCCCGCACAGCACCGAGGCGGCGCCGCTGCTCGCCGTGAGCGGAGAGAGGGAGGGAGGGGAAGGAGGAGCCGCGGCCGCCCGGGAGAGGAGAGGCGGGGCCTAGGGCGCAAAGAGCGGAGGGGGCGTGGCTTTGCGGCGGCGTTCGGCTCCCACCCTCCTCATTCACAAAAACGCGAGCGGCGGGGAGGCGCCGCGCGCGCTGATTGGCCGGAGGAGCTGTCCGTCACGCCCCTCCGCCCCATAAAGAGGGATGGCGTGCGGAGGCTCCCCCCCCGCCGACGGCGCCGACCAATCAGAGCGCGGTAGAAAATGCCGAGCGGCTCAAATACGCCCGCCAGCGCTGCAAGGGCGATCCTGATTGGCTCTAACAGCTGCCCATCACCTCCCTTCTCCAGAACGCTCCGCGCCTCACGGTTCGGAACACGGAGCGAGGGGGAAAAAACCAGCCCCGCTCAAACGGTCCCTCGAAGAACGCGGCGGCCGGGAGCGTCCCCCCGCCGTTACAACCCGGCGGGCAACGAAAAGACCCCACGCCACTGCGGGGGTCGGCACGGAGAGGCCCGATCGGGAGCGAGGGTGTGGAAAGCAGCGGTACGGCGCCGCGTACTGACCTGTGTCGGCGGCGGACGAGGCCGGAGAGCCGTGCAGCGATGGCTCCGGTGCGCGGGACACCGCGGCGGGCGCGCCACCGACGGACTCAGCCCGTGACGGGATCCGCCATCTTGGAATTTTTAGATGGAGAGTCACGTGGTGCAACCATTTTTCCCGACGGCCAATCAGGAAGCGCAGTTTATTTATAGCCCGGCGAGGGAGGGGGAGAACGGGACCAATCAGGACACGCCCTCACCCTCAAGGCACCGCCCCGTGGCGCGCGGCCCGTCGCCATGGCGACGGCGCGCCCGGTGGTGTTGGGCGGGGGGGGCCGCTGAGGCGGGGGTCCGCCATGTCTGCTCCAGGCCCGGAGCCCCGGGGCGGGCGAACACCGGGGGGGATGAGAGCCCGAGCGCGGGTGTGGGGCTCCGGGACCGGACGTGCCCGCTCGGCTTTGGAGGCCCGGGCAGGCCTGGAGGCTGTTTGGGATGTGGTGGAGCGTTGGTGCAGGGACCCCTTCCACTGGAGCAGGGTGCTCCCAGCCCCTGTGTCCAACCTGGCCTTGAGCACTGCCAGGGATGGGGCAGCCACAGCTCCTCTGGGCCATCACCCTGTGCCAGCTCCTCAGCACCCTCACAGGGAAGAGCTTGTGCCTGAGATCAAGTAAACAGTACCAGTCAAAAGACAACTAGATGTGATGGATTGTTTTGAAGTGAATTCTTTCACTTGTAACAGGGAAGTGATGCATTCTGATGTTTTCCTTCCTCGGGTAGTTTGAGAGAGCGAAAACTAAGGTTTTTTTTTTAATCTCAGGGTACTAATAGAGAAGGATTAACTAGAAATACCAGAGCAAATGCAAATCATGATAGGTGAAAACCTGGAGAGGGGCTTTGGCCAAGGGCAATGGCTTGAACCTGCCAGAACAGGGGAGGCTGAGCTGAGCTCTGAGGCAGAAGCTCTTCCCTGTGAGGGTGCTGAGGCGCTGGCACAGGGTGATGGCCCAGAGGAGCTGTGGCTGCCCCATCCCTGGCAGTGCTCAAGGCCAGGTTGGACACAGGGGCTTGGAGCACCCTGCTCCAGTGGAAGGGGTCCCTGCCCATGGCAGGGGTTAGGACTGGAGGAGATTTGAGGTCCCTTCCAACCCAAACCCATCTATGAGTTCATATCCAGTATTTTCATAGAATATGAAACTTTTTGTCAGTTTTCTGCACCCAAGTGTTATTTTTTTCCCCATCAAGTATTGTCTATAAAAAATGGCTGCTGAGTGCTCTGCTTTTAATAGCAAACAGCTGAATCGAGATATAAAAAATCCACGAAAAGGGGAGAACATACTTCAAAAAATCTCTGCTAATCTTGGCCTCAATTACCAAGAGTAAAGAAATAAAGAGGGATTGTTCAGCGCACTGCCTCTACCCATGTGTTCCTAGCAACGATTCAACATTTAATTGATTTTGCTATTTTCTAAAGAATTACTCTATTGAACTGTCAAGTCTTCTCTAGCTGCACTTTCTTCGTTAGCCAAGCCCAGAGCTGCCGCAACTCTCATTTCACTTGTGTTTTGATGATTTACCTTTGACTAGGACAATGCAAGAAGCAAGTCACACATTCCCAGCCTGGTTTGGGTTGAAGGGACCTTAAAGCTCACCCAGCTCCAACCCCTGCCACGGGCAGGGACACCTTAGAGAATCATAGAATAGTTCGGGTTGGAAAGGACCTTAAGATCATCCAGTTCCAACCCCCCTGCCATAAGCAGGGACACCTCACACGAAACCATGACACTGAAGGTTTCATCCAACCTGGCCTTCAACACTGCCACTAGAGCAGGGTGCTCCAAGCCCCTGTGTCCAATCTGGCCTTGAGCACTGCCAGGGATGGGGCAGCCACAGCTTCTCTGGGCACCCTGTGCCAGCACCTCAGCACCCTCACAGGGAAGAGCTTCTGCCTAAGAGCTCAGCTCAGTCTCCCCTGTTCTGGCAGGTTCAAGCCATTCCCCTTGTCTTACTACTCCCTTCCCCTGTAAAAAGCTACTCTCCAGCTTTAACATTCCATATTATGGGAAGCAAAATATTTTGGGATCTCTATTAGCTGGTGTGAGAAAGCTTAGCCAGGGGACACCTGTGAGGCATGCTCTGCCGGGAACTTCCTGCCCAAGATGCAGTAGATACCCTCCCAGGCTTCTTTGAAGAGACTGCCAATGGCCAAGGGAAGTCCAAGTCTCAGATGTCACAACATTACATATTATTACTCCCTTTTTTATGATGGCTTTCAACTTTTTGTTGAAGGCAAGCCACCATGGTGGTCCTACAGAGAAGGTGTCCCATGGGCTGTCCAGGTCCAGCCTGAGTTTAATGCCATCTACACAGCATTCAAACCTCTCCTATCCAGGTAGAGCTTGCAGAGGGTTCTTGTACGTCACATAGGTGGAGCCATTGGCTTATACAGTTAAAGTAGTTTATGGTACAAGCCCCAGGGACACCGTGGTCTGCTCTCACACCTCTCCTAGCAATCACTGTGCCTGCTCATAGCCCATTCAATACACTAAGGGGGCCTCCCACTTAGCTTTCACACAGCTCCTTAACACCGTGGAGTAAGACAATCTGAAACACAACATTCCTATTTGGAGGCAGCCATCCCAGCACACTTCTGCTGCTTTTGATTTATTGACTCTTGCTAAGTTGTTTTTAAACATCCAGATTTGCCTTAAAAAAAATGAACTCCTGTAGTTCAGCCATCTGGATTTCCATACATTCTGGAAGCAGAAGGGAATTGCTTACAACTTTGGCCCTCCCTCAAAATTTGCATAGACATAGTAATCTGGAAACACCTTTTGTCTTTACCGTGAGATGTTTAGCAGCTACATTTCCATTTGAAAGGGCCACCCATCTCAAAATCCTTGCCATGTTGATCTGACCCCTCCAGTTGCTCACTTTCCCATGCTGTGAACAACATGCTCTGGTCTTGGCAGAGGTCACGGTTAGTCTTCATAGTTCCACCAGCAATAGCATCCTATTAACTTCAGGTTTCCAATCTTACTTTACAAGATTCATTTATTACTGACAACTTACGACCATTACATTTTGCTTATTCTAAGCTTGAGCATGCAGAAGGCCTGAAGTCTTCATAGAATCAACTAGGTTGGAAAAGACCTTGGAGACCATCAAAGTCCAACATGCACCTAAGAGCACTGCTGGCATGAAGAGCACCACTTCTGCATAAAGCTGAAGCCCTTTTTCATATTTAGCTTATATTGGCTTGTGGGCTTGTTTGTTTGTTGATCTTTGGTTGGTGAGGTTTTAGGTTTCCTCCTATGGTTGTTCTATCTTTATTGAGAGCCACTCTGTGTGCTCTTGTGTGTGTGTGCAAATAGCCTTCAATTATTTTTGTCAAGAGATAGAAGTGCTTTAGGAGTAGTCACTCATGCAGCCTGAGGAGCAGACAAGGTCCTATTTGCAAAGGCTGCCTGCCCTCTCTTGTGGCTCCCCTTTTCTGGTACAGCTGGGAGATGGTTTGGTCACCAATGTGGATTACAACCAACATCTTGTTGCCTATTGCAGCTTCTAAGCTAATGGAGCCCAGAGGTACCTTTGGTGTCACCCATGCCCTCAACATGAAGGGTTGAATGTTGTACTGTTGTACTGCAGACCCATTCTCTTGGCTACAAACTCCAGAGGCTACTTGCCTGGCTACAACAGTTGCCTCCAATGCTTTCTGCACTGCTAAATTAGAATCATAGGTAGGATTGGAGAGGACCTTAAGATTATCCACTTCCAACCCCCCCACCATGGGCAGGGACACCTCATACTAAACCACAGCACCCAAGACTCCATTCAGCCTGGCGTTGAATGCTCCCAGGTATGGAGCATTTACAGCTTCCTTGGGCAACCCATTCCAGCACCTCACAGTAGAGAACTTCTCCTTATATCTAACCTAAACTTCCCCTGTTTGAGTTTGAACCCATCACCCCTTGTCCTACATGTCCCTGATGTAGAGTCCCTTCCCAGCATCCTTGTAGCCCCCTTCAGATACTGGAAGGCTGCTCTAAGGAGCTTATGAGGTAGCTTAAGGAGAGGAAACAAGAGAAGAAATTTGTGCCCTAAAAGTTGCTATGGAGTGTAAGTTTTCTCTTCAGGATTTGATTGATGCAGTAGTAGTGGCTGTGGGTGTGAATATGTGTATCTATTAATATCCAGTCTAGGCTAACATGTGCATAATGACAGAAAATTAAACCTTGTAATCGTTCATGTAAATTAGAGCAGAGATTAACCAGAACAAGCATTCTTCCTGTATTCTAGAACCCAACAGTACATAGCACCGTCTGCTTTTCCTTCGTCCCAGCTGAAACATTCACTCAGAAGCCATTTGAAGTAAGAAATCAAAAGAAGATAAATAAAAAAGGAATTGGCAGAGCTAATTCATGAAGCCTGAAATAAAATGCAATTCCAGAACTTCGTGCCTACCTCCACCTCGGCTTTACCTCAACTCGGCTTCTTGTTTGTCAGGAATGGCTCTCAAGCAGGAAATCACAGCCCTCACAACACTCCAGCTAATTTCCCTCTTTAGTCACAGGGAGCTGGTGACAATAACAGAGGATGCTTCAGTCTTCCACTCTAATCCTGCCTCTCTCACCACCTCCATGGCCAATAAAAAGAAGGTAGGAAGAAAGCCAGCAGGATCTCCCTCTAGAGCCCAGCCAAAAAGCCGCCTTCGAGTGCCATGGGCTTCTTTAGAGAGGGGCAAGCCTAGATGGAAGTTTTTACCTGGTGATTGCTTACTCTTCTTCTCCCTGATCAGTTAGTTGCCATCATTGCTCTCCCTTGAAATTCCTCTCTTACCAGCCACCCTTCTTTGCTATAGCTCCCACTCCCATCTGTTCTGCATCCTTCCAACAGCATACTCTTTTTCTGCCATCAAAAAGAAACCCAACAAACCAACCACACTTCAGACACAGCTGTAATAGAACAGAGAATGTTAAATTTACATCACCCCACTCCTATGTTTTCCTCCACGTACCTTTTGGGGCTGTTTTTTTCCTGCTGAATTTTGCTTCAGCTCCAACTTCTTCTTGTATCTTTATAAAGAACTGTAAAATCTTGTCCTCTTGCAGAAAGAGACATCTCTGTTTTTTGCTGTCATGTGAAATCTGTCTTCTGTGCAGAGCAATCCTGTCTGCCTTAATGTGAGCTGTAAAGGAGGTTCTCCTCCACTTCTTGCAGTGCTTGTTGAGGCTGAAGAAGCCTGTCTGCAGGAGCTATTTTTCCAGCTTGTCTGCAGACCCAACACTTCATCAAGTCTTCAACACTCAAGGACTGAAAAGCTTAAATGCTGAAGCATTAAGAGCCAGTCTCTAACAACCAAGTTATTGCTGTTTTCTTGGACAGACTCAAGTCCCTGTTGCCCACTTGGAGGGGGGTGGAGAAAAAACAGCAAGTGAAGTTCAAAGTAAAGGTCACCGTGTAAAATTTGCTCTCCTCTTCCTATTTCTGCTTAAAACGTACTGGTTCTCAAGTTATACTCTTTATTTCAGTTACATCAAACCCAGTGGAATGCAGGGATTGGTGGTGGTAGATGAGAGAGCCACAAACCAGGCAACACTTAGCTTCCCGTGCTGGAGGTTTGGTGGAAGCTTGGTGCAACACAGCTGAAAACTCACATCCAGGTAGCTGAGCTCCAGCATATTCCATCCCTGAATTATACCTGGCAATAGCCAGCCTGGATAGCAGGGCAACCGCTCTCCTCTTTGAGCTGCAGTAAGGAAAAGCAATGTTGATGCTGTTAGAAAACCAAATCTAAGACAGACATACTGAGAAAGCTGGTACGAAGACTGCTGGTGAAGACAGATTGGAGTGTTATGGCAGCCCTTTTAGCCTAAGTACAATAAATACCCTTGTAAAATACATTTCCTTGGTAACATTTGCTTTGACTGATTTTTGCTGGATTTTATAAACCATTTCTTTAGCAATGGTCAGATGGGGCCTTGAGCAAGTTGCTCGAGTGGAAGGTGTCCCTGCCTGTGGCAGGGGGCTGGAACTGGATGAGCTTTAAGGTCCCTTCCAACCCAAACCAGGCTGGGATTCTGTGATACAGAGAAGAAATGTTCTGCAGCCCTTAAAAAACACTGCCAAAAAGTTCTTACTGTGTCATCATCCCTTTTGATTAAGCTGAAGAGTTAAGAGTTTGAAAGAAATCTCTTTTCCCCCTCAACTGTCATTTTGGTTCAGTCAATTTTAGTGGCATACTAAGGCTTAAATATAGACATAAAGTGAGAGCATAATTGAGAGCAGCCCTGAGGAGAAGGACTTGGGGGTGTTGGGTGAGAAGCAGCTCCCCATGACCCAGCTTCAGTGTGCACTTGAGCCCAGAACCCCACCTTGTGCTGGATGCACCCCCAAAGCATGAGCAGCAGCTCAGGGAGGGGATCCTGCCCCTCTGCTGCGCTTTGGGGAGACCTTAGGGCAGCTCCAGTGCCTAAAGGGGCTCCAGGAAACCTGGAGAGGGGCTTGGGACAAGGGCCTGTAGGGCCAAGGGGANAAAGCATGAGCAGCAGCTCAGGGAGGGGATCCTGCCCCTCTGCTGCGCTTTGGGGAGACCTTAGGGCAGCTCCAGTGCCTAAAGGGGCTCCAGGAAACCTGGAGAGGGGCTTGGGACAAGGGCCTGTAGGGCCAGGCCAAGGGGAATGGCTTGAACCTGCCAGAACAGGGGAGACTGAGCTGAGCTCTTAGGCAGAAGCTGTTCCCTGTGAGGGTGCTGAGGTGCTGGCACAGGGTGCCCAGAGGAGCTGTGGCTGCCCCATCCCTGGCAGTGCTCAAGGCCAGGTTGGACACAGGGGCTTGGAGCACCCTGCTCCAGTGGAAGGGGTCCCTGGCCATGGCAGGGGTTGGAGCTGGATGAGCTTTAAGGTCCCTTCAACCCAACCAGGCTGTGATTAAACAAGTAATCAGAAATCAGAAAACTGAAATCAGAATAACATCAGTATGGAATGCTTGTGAAGCTGTAAGAGCTGTTGGATGCACTTAGTTTACCAGTGATTGTTTTGTGATTATTTGTTTCCTTGAGTTTTCACCCATGGCAGCTGCTGGGAGAAAAGCGTGTCTCTATAGCAGGAACCATAGAGGAAATATTGATTCATGTTTCTCTTCTGTCTTTTTCAACTGGGGGGCTGAGGAGGGGAAAACATGCTGCATGACACAGGGTGAAAACCAATTAAAACCTATATAAATGTAAGGAAAAAAAAACCCTGACAAACAAGCAAGTTGCTTCTTCAATAAAAAATAGATGCAGTGTGGCCCCTGGGTGCTGGCTTGAAGTGAAGATATTGACTTCCAACTGAATGACGAGGAGAAGATTTCGCTACTGAAATATTGAAGGTAGATTACACTAAACCACAAACTATCTCCATAAAGCCCATCATTTCTAATCCTAATGGTGTTTTCTTTCCCTTGCATGACTACTACATTCATGATATGATGGCTTTCTTCTATCTGGAGGAAAAACTTTTTACCATACAGCTGAATTAACTTGTCAAAAGCCGTCAAACTTCGGAAGCTTTTACAGCTCAATTCAGAGCTATTATTCAAGATTGAATGAGGAGGCTGTGGACTGTGAAAGCTGGCAAGAAAAAACCCTGTGTTTCCCAAGCATTCACAAGTTGAATGGAATACTTACTTTTTGTTCAGGTTGTGTGTGTTTCATTGAGCTGCCTCCGAATAGCTGGATTTTGCCTGTAACCCCCTTGCTCTGCAGGGGAAGGCAGGACACTTGCTGCTGCTGCTCTTGGTGCTGTGACCCAGTGCGTGCTCTTTCACACACACACACTCGGTTATATTTAGTCTGTGCCAACCTGAATAAGTGGCGACCAGTACTCCAAAAACGTGAGGAGAACAAAAGAGAATGGCTCGCTGCTAAATGGAGGCAGAGCAGGAACACAGGGAAACTGAGTTTTACCCTTGTAAAATCAGATCAGAGCTATCTCGCAGGCAGTTACAGCTTTCTCATGCAAAGGCAAATGCCTGGCTTCAGGAGCAGCAACTGCCTTGATGGAGAAGCCTCTTTCAGGTCTAACAGACAAGTAGCAGCTGGCAGAGCTTGTTCTTGGAGCTTTTCCTTTCCCAGATCCAGCCTACTTTGGGACAAAGCTCAAATCAAAAAGCAAGCCAACAATTACAGCCCCTAGAAGGGAACCCATGGTTCTTAGATCCGGGACTCTGCGGGAGAGCATGCAAAAAGGAGGTGACAGAATGGGATCCATAATGGCCAGCATGGCAAGTGGCTTCAGTTTGGCATGTTCTCCTTGCAGCTGCCTGGAGCTGGTCCGTGGGGAATGCTGAGCACAGGAGCAATCTTACATGTATCTTATCTCTAAGGCCTGCAGGAAGGTCCTGCCATTCACTCAGGACCCATAACTCGCTCTGAACTAGAGGCACTTCACTTCTTTAAGTGGTGCATAGAGCTTGCAGCGTTTTCCAGTGTTCAGAAACCCATGAAATGGGGGATCCAAGTTCACTCCCTCCACTAAAGATTCCTCCTCCCTAAATGACTGGGCTCAGAATGGCATAGGGTAACATCCCTCCTGCTGTGAAGGCAGGCCACCGAGCAGAAAGGTGATGTGCAGGATGCATGAGTTGAGAAAGCAGACAAGATGCTAAGGTCCTTCGCTGCTATGGAGAGGGTTAAGAAATGTTTAGCTTTTGGAATAACATCTGAGTTTTGGCTGGTGTTGACTAGATCAGCAGCATAGCACCGAGATGTTCTGGAGCTAAGCTCTGGGAAGCACTTAATAGCTGCCTTCATAATAAGGCAGCAGCCTCCTGTAGCTTAGAGAAGAGCATCTTTGAGCTTAGGTTACTAAACAAAAGCAAACTATACTATTGGATGGGGCTTTTTTCCTCCAAGTGTATCCTGCATCTGTAAAATAAGAACATTATTGTTCCCCTTCCTAAGAACAAAATGAGGAGAAATACATTGGAATCTCTTATCCATTTGTGGGAGGCCTGTAGTTATAAGTGATGCAGCAAAGGATCAGAAAACCCCTAAACCATCACCAGCCACTTTTGTGATTGCACGCAAGGAGGAAACCTAAGCAGTGGTAAACTAACCAAGTCACTGACCATTTCTGCCCACTGCAGCTCTATTGCCTTGAAAGCAAACAGCAGCTCATGTATCTACCCCACAAGACCAATAAACAGGGATTCTCTCTTGTCTTCTGCATGCTTTGACATTATCACTGCTTAATTCTCTCTGCTGGTTGGAGATGGCCACTTGACATCAACACTGATGAGCACACGTCAGTCAAAACCCCATTAGGTAGGACATTGATTTTATGTACACAGAAGCCAAGACCAATCCAGATACAAAGGATATCAACGGTGCCCAAGGGCAGGAGCTTGGTGCTGCTCGGGAATAACCCATGTTTTATCAGACATGGCAGGTTTTGACCAAGGTCCAGGAAAGAAAAGGATTTCAGTTTTCAGCAGCTGAGACTAAAAGGAGCCCTGATGGATGAGGGGTGGGAGCAAAACTGCACGGCCTCTCAGATTCCCAGCTTCTTCCTCCTCTCCTTTGTTTTTCTAAGGGTTATTTAATCTCATTTCATAAGGGTCACAGCTTTCTTATTTAGAGTCCCTGCATTTCCTGAATACCTCTATCTATTAAAAGGCTTGGGCAGCTGTGTTTTGCACTTGGCAAATCTCAGTCGTCTTGTTTTTGCCTTTCCTATGGCAAAAACCAAACCACAGCTAGTTTGGGATTTGGACCCATTAGAAAGTATTAAAAGCCTCAACTTTCCTTTATGTGCTTATAGGGGAGTAATCCCCAGGGTGTATCAGCTTTTGAGATCACACCTTCCAAGAAAGAAGGGGCAAAAAGGAGGAGTACGTGAACAGAAGGGTCAATGGGTGTGCTCAGAAAGCAGTGTAGAGCATTAAGAGAGCAAGGAGCAAGATCTCTTCTTGCTCAATACACCTGAGTGCATTCACATAAGAAGGCAGGAGCTCACACTGGGGAGGGCTGGCTGTGGATGTGCTGAAACATGTCATCTACACATCATCTACTGCTTCAGCTCTTGCTGCAGAGACCCAGAGGCATCTAAAGAGGGGAAATGCTCAGATCCTTGTATCTCCTCTTTTTCTCTTAATGCTTGCTTGTGCCTTACTCTTTGTACCTTAAAAACTCCTGTTCCTTACAAGCACTTGCACTGAGTTCTTAAAAAGCATCCCAGTGGATCAGGACGTGCCAGCAGAAGTACAAGTGTCCAGAATAGTAACAGTGCAACAGGCTTGTGGAGAATGGTATCGAAATCATGCAAGGAATGTCTTGGAAGTCTGAAGAGATATGCTCAGCCCCTGTTTGGCACTGTTGAAGGACTGGGTGGGACTTTCGAATCTAGGACTCTCTTATGCTGTTTGATCGAGAGCTAAAATGTGAATATTCAAACGTCAGTGTTGAAACAGGATATATTATGAGGAGAGGTCAGAAGAGCTGGCATCTCTGCAGCCCTAGAAGTGGTTGTGTATGTGTCTATAAACCATGGGCAGAAAGGGGAGCTGACAGGCAAGGTGAGGCCTGCAAAAGGACAGGAAGCCCCTCCAGCTTTCTGCCCTAAAACTAAGGAATTAAAAAGGCAGACTTCACATTCTGCAAATGAGCAGATAGAAGAAACCCCATGATGCCACGGGCTAGCCATAAGGAATGGAAAGCAAGCAATAAGGTAGAAACGAAAACTGAATCTTGGAATGGGTTAGATGGGAAGGGACCTTAAAGCTCATCCAGTTCCAACCCCCTGGAGCAGGGTGCTGCAAGCCCCTGTGTCCAACCTGGCCTTCAACACTGCCAGCAATGGGGCAGCCACAGCTTCTCTGGGCCATCACCCTGTGCCAGCGCCTCAGCACCCTCACAGGGAACAGCTTCTGCCTTATCTTCAACCTGACCTTCCCCTGTTTCAGTCTGAACCCATCACCCCTTGGCCTGTCCCGGCAGTCCCTGATGAAGAGCGTCTCTCTGCATCCTTGTAGCCCCCTTCAGACACTGGAAGCTGCTCTGAGGTCTCCATGCAGCTTCTCCTCTCCAGGCTGAACAGCCCCAATGTTCTCAGCCTGGCTCCATACAGGAAGTGCTCCAGCCCCTGCTCATCCTCATGGCCTCCTCTAAACTTGCTCCAACAGCTCCATGTGCTTCATATGCTGAGGACACCAGAACTGCACACAGTGCTGCAAAGGGGGTCTCACCAGAGCAGAGCAGAGGGGCAGGATCCCCTCCTTTGACNGGGGGCGGGGGGGGGGGGGGGGGGGGGGGGGGGGGGGGGGGGGGGGGGGGGGGGGGGGGGGGGGGGGGGGGGGTCCCCAGAGCAGAGGGGCAAGTGAACAAAGGGCAAGCAGTAACTTATGTGATTGCAAACAACTAATTGCTATGTTGGATAAGGCACGTAGGCATGAATGAGGTTATTAGGGTACAGCAGCAGAACGGTGGCTGAGTAGTGGGATGTTGCTTAGGTTCCTACTTTCTTCTGAGCCCAGCAAACCCCAGCTGCTTCTCTCCAGCACTGAAGCTCCAGAATACTTTCTGTCACCTTGCTTTTGGTAAATGTGACTACTTGTTAAATTGCCCACACTGCTACAGATGCTATTTATTTTGGTCAGATACTGCAAAGAACAGAGTAACAGCTGTGGCTGATAAAACTCCTGGGTGTAATCATTATCCTCTTCTTCCTGACAGAGACTGGCACAGATTTACCAGGGAGTTTTGGCCTAGATGCTGGTGCTCTACAATCAGCCAGAAATAAAACTGGAACAGATTATCTTTACCAGGAAAAAGGCAAAAGAAGAGTTTTCAAGGTCACAAAACTAAAGGAATTGCAATTATCAGACCAGAGGAAGGAGCTGGGGCCAACTCAGGGGCAAGAATATACTTTGGATGTGACTGTATCACTGCAGACACACTTCTCTCTATGGATGTTGCTGCAAGAAGGTGGTCTCCTATGCCGTTGTGAAAGAAGGTTGTGAAGAGCTCTTACACGTTTCAAAGCTGCATTCCCAGGAGCATCCTTTTTGGATGCATGTTTTGGGTGCCAAAGTTTGGCAGCTCTGTTCATTAAGGACCTGACTGTACAAAACTGCCTCAGAATTCACAGTCCAAAACTCTAACCTGCGGTTTCTCCTCAGACAGAAATCCTATAGGCTTGGAAACCACTTGAATAGCATGAGCATCCTTAGCCTTTAACACACATCTGTACAGCACACAAGTATAGCTAATGGCAGGATACGGGCTTGCAGCTCTTCTACCATCCATATTCATGCAAGGTAACCTACCCATCAACATTAATGCCTGATGTAGCAACACAGCACTCAGATTTGGTGTTGGATTTCCTTTGCTACCCCTTATGGGACAAAGCAGGCTCCCGCTGTCTTGCTTGCCCCTCTCAGCAGCAGCCTCAAAGGCTTAATGCAGGGCTGCTCAGTGCCCTTCTCTGTCTGTTCAATGGTGGGTCTGTCTGCTCCAGCTTGCAGCGTGGATGCCAAGTGAAGTGGTGGTTTCTGTGATGCACACACCTGACCGCCAGGAACTGGAACGAGACCACCAGTTTCTTCACTGGAGGTTTGCAGCTTTCCCTTGCTACCAGCCTGGACAGGATTCAAACCAACAACCTCAAGCAGAAATGATCCCTCCTCCTGATACAGCCTGTGTCCTGTGTGTTTCAATGAGTATAGGTTCGCTAGCACAGCTCCGGAGGCAGTAGCATTGTTTCTGTATGTGCAGAATGCACAAAGCCCAACCAGCAGAAGAGCGGCACTTACACCCAGTCCAGATGCCTTGAAGTCCTCAGCTCTCAGCAGCCCTTCCTAAAGAAGCCTTCCTAAACCTGTATCAATACCTCCCAAGCCTGCATGGGAGCTCTAAAGAGAGTGAGGTGCAGAGATGCTGGAGAAGGACAAAAAGCCCTCAAACAGTTAAAAACCTGAATGGAAGCACACATCTCCTGCTCATCAACTGACTTCAGATGATACCAGCTTGCTGGCTGTTTCCACAGCTCTGGCAGGGAATGTTTTATTTGCCTAATAAAGTTTTCACATGCAATATGTTGTTGCTGGTTTGTTTGGGGTGGGGGTTTTCCCCCCCTTTCAAATCCCTTACCTATATATTTATTATAGACAGATATAATACCCTTGCAGTAAAGCAGCACTGTAAAGTGCTAGTGAACTTCTCAGAGCTGACTGAATAATACCATAAATACAAGGGGGCTGAAATGACAACAATAAAGGGATCTGTGCTTTGAACAATAAATAGGAACTGTAGCTGTGCTCTGGATTTTATACATATTCCAGCTAATAGGTATTCAGCTTGTGTGGGCCACTGCCATTTCAATAAACACATGTGCAGGCCAAGGGGGTTGGCTGCAGAGCCTGTCATCAATTGAATCCAGGCCTGGGAACTCCAAGAGAGTGGTTCGGGATTGCAGCAGCTCCATGCTGGGATAGCACTCGGTGGTATCCCTCCTGAAAGCAGCAAATATCCCCCATGGGGGGAAGCAAAATGTGACAATGGGGATGGTGGGGGGGGAAGCCCCAAAACGTGTGGCTTCAGAGAGCTGCTGAAATACTTCGATGTCTGCCAGCCTGCCCATTGCAGACTCAGTAACTCAGCTTCTCTGAAACAGAGATAGCTTGTCTACATTAACAGTGTTCACATACACCTCGTGGGACACACAATGACCTCTGAAACAGAGCGAAGCAAGGCCACAGGGCATTCTATACAAATAGTCACTGATAGGAAAGCAACAGGCAGCTGTTAGAGGAGCCAGGAGGATCCTGAGACTACAGCTTTCTGCAGCACACAAGCTGTTGAGGCTACCTCTGCGTAATTAAGGTGGAATAAGCTTGATTGCATCTCTGGGAAGGACTGATGCTGTAAAGGCTTTCTTTACCTGTCCCAGCAAACAGACAGTAGTCCTAGAAATAAAGTACTTGGCAGCATGAGACACACTTGAGCAGCTACGGCGTTGGTGTTAATCCTCAGCACCTCATTCCAAAGTAAGAAAAAGACTATTAAGTGTCATAGAAACATAGAACCACAGAATGGTTTGGGTTGGAAGGGACTCATCCAGCTCCAACCCCTGCCACGGGCAGGGCACCTTCCACTGGAGCAGGGTGCTCCAAGCCCCTGTGTCCAACCTGGCCTTGAGCACTGCCAGGGATGGGGCAGCCACAGCTTCTCTGGGCACCCTGTGCCAGCGCCTCAGCACCCTCACAGGGAACAGCTTCTGCCTCAGAGCTCAGCTCAGTCTCCCCTGTCCTGGCAGGTTTGCATCATTTCACATCCAGGTATGATGTTTTCCTGGCAGATGAGAGATAACCCAGGAATAACATGGCATCAACTCTGAACAAGGGAAGTTGCCAGTTAAAAACCCCAGCCAAACCAAACTAATCTGAAGGGGAATTCATTGAGCTGTCTCCCACTGAGTTTGAACACTGAGCATAGCAGCAGAGGCTATGGAATAGCACTATCAATAATTAGTATCCTGGGATTAAAAATCCCCATGCTTTCGGTAGCTGGAATCACACCTCCTGGGGAATTCTTTGTGGGCATCAATGCATATGTGAGTAGGGGCAATCTATGTGATACAGTGTTCTCTGCTTTCTCAAAAGCTCCCTCACCAGGGGCTCCGAGGAAGTTAATCTCTCCTGGGATTAGAAGAAAGGTTCTCAAGTGAATTCCATCCTGGTAGGAAATAGGAAGGGACAGGTGGGGAATGAATGGTTATTTTCACAGCTGAGGGAATCCCAGGGGAATCCCACAGCCGCTTGGGCTGTGACATGGGTTGTTCTCTGAGCCTAAAGAATCTGGGAGTGGAATATAAGGGAGATTTGGGGAGCATAAAGGAAAAGGACTTAAAGGACTACTTCAAGTAGCAGAAGTCAGTGCTCTCTGCAAAGAGCTGCAGAAGGACCAAAGGACAGGGCAGTAGAACAGAACCAAACTGACCCCACCATAGTCCCTCTATTAGTTATTACCACTCAGGAAAGAGGTAATCAGTTCATTCCTAAACAGTGAGCAAAGAGATGAACAGCTCGTAAGGAAATGCCAGGGAATGGCTTCAGAAATCCCTCTCCTTAAGTTACAGTTCATGTCTGGCCAGTTACTTTGCTGCCTGAAAAGAGGTGACTGGATCTCCATCACTTTTCCATCAGGTCAGGAGGAGTGTGGTGATGGGGAATACATCATTGCTCCTACCCACAGTACTGTTTGAGGCCCATTCTTACCATGATGCAGATGAAAAACCAAAGCAAAGCACTTTTCCATGCTTCTAACCCTATATCCAGCTGTAGAAGCCAGACAAGCAAGACCCTAAATAGTGGCAGGTAAGCAGAACATACAGGAAACAGCTCAATAAACTGGGAGCTTACCAGGAGGGTTTGCTGGAGCCAGCAGAACACCTGGGTTTGTGCTCCTTCCATTCAACATCCACTAGCAGAGCTCTTGCACAAAGCTCACTGAGCCTCCATCCTGCTCTAGTGGTTCACAGATTCACTTTGGACCTGGGAATACTTGGTGCAGGAAGGATAGCACTGAAGAGAAGCCTGGGAGAGAATGTCTAGCCTGCGTTCCTAATGGAGCCAGTGCTTCAAAACAGCTCCTCTAAATATAGCTTCCCAAAAAAACACTCAAGTCAATAGGATTTAGGCATGGATGTAACTTCTAAAGCATGCGGCTATGCAAAAGGAGGCTTTGGAGCAAGGGGAGTGTTTCTCACAATAATGGGAGCAATCAGAGATAGGACCCTGTGTGTGAAGTGTCTGGAGAAGAGGCTGGACAGGCAGTAATGAAGTCACTGGAATCAATTCTCTCTCGTTAGCAAAGTCATTTATGCCTTCTGAATGAGCTTAGAGATGAAATGTTTGAGCTGCCTGCCAGATGTGTAACCAGTCATCCTAACCTGCCTTAGAACCTGGAATCTTGCCTTTGAAACGGGAGGATGGATGGATGAATAGGCATGTAGCCATGGGGAATCAGCACGATTCCTGCAAGGGGAGGTTTTGCCTCTCCGCACTATGGGGAGGGAGTCAGCAAGCACATGGATAAAGGAGACAATGACTCTGATCTTTCTGGGTTTCCCACAATGTTTCCAGTGATCTGGGATAAGAAGGAAGGTTCTTGCACAGATCAGAAGTAATGGAAAGCAAGAAAGAGCAGGAAAGCAGAAGGTACAAAGCTAATGCTAGCTGAGGCTGGTGATCCAGAGTGAACTGGATGTGTCAGTATGTGCTCACTTCTGCTTTGACCAGAGCAGAGCTGGAGGCAATGCTGAAGCTGATGGATGCAGCTGCCTGGTCTGATTCTTCCATTTAGAAAATATGGGATGCTGGTCAGGGTGAAGCTGGGTTGAAAAGTGAGAGGTGCTGCTTGAACACAGCACAGATAGAGAAGTCCTGTGTCTTGGGGTGGAATGCTGCCTGGCAAAGCAGACTTGAGCTCTGTGAAATAGGTTCCAGGAAGAGGATGCTGCATTTGTGTACCTAAGGTCACTGAGGTCCAGCTCTATAGAAATACCTTCAGTGCTCACTGAGGTCCATCAAAAGATGCTGGCACAGCCCTCAAGTGAATCCATGGAATACATTTAGATCCAATCACAAAGTTAACCACGGGGGTAGTTGCTTGAAGGCCTGGGCATAATTCCCAACATAGCCAGCAGCATTCCCAAGTGTTCTGATCCAGCCATAGCACTGTGGTCCCAAATCCCCTCCTCAGGTGCAGGAAGCCCATGGAGCCATGGGTTTCTTTGAGGGATGAGCATCACTTCACTCTTGAGCCTTGCGGGTAGAGGATCCAGCCCCAAATCCCAACACAGTGCCTGCCTGGAAGTGCAAGATCGGGTGCCAGATCTCCGAGTGGTCTTAGGGAATGCCTGCAAACCCCTGCCTGAAAGCAACTGAATGGAGCCCGCCAACTCGCTTTGCACAGACTCCAAAGTCTTTACTATGCTTTCCCTTCCCCAGCAGTGAGGCTCAGATGTCAGATTGATTGGGTGCAATGCAAGGAGCTTGACAGACTGCAATGCTGCAGAGCAGTCTGGAGAACATGGGAAGCTGGGCTCCACAGAACAACGTGTCTTTTTCCAGACAACCAAATGCAAGGAACGGGAACACGCATTGCATTAGGAGGACAAGGGGCTGCATTCAGTGGGGACTGCAACCAAAGAGGCCCTGGCAAAGAAGAGGCTCCACAGGAACCTGCAGGAGGAGAGCTCATTTTAGTGCTTGGATACTGATATATGGCAGTAAAATCAAAGCCCTTTGGCAAGAGCATGGCTGAAAGGGTGCAGAGAGCACATCTGGAAAGCAGCTTGTAAGTGGCACAGATCTCATCTGAAGCCTGGCAAACCTGCCCTGAAAGCCAAGGCTGAAACAGCTCATCTCCTCTGGGGCAGGAGGGATGCTCTGAGGGGTCCATAGCAACCTGCTTTGGAAGAGCAGGAGGAAAAGGTCTCTTGAATTGAGGAGAAACAGGCTCAGGAACCCACTGGCCAAGCACAGGACTCACTCAGCCTCTGGACTAGCAGTGAAGGGCTCATGTGCTAACAAGAAGAGCAATCGAAACACCACTGCCAGACAAGACTCTTAAGTCCAAAAGAGATGCTCTGGTGAAAGGATGGGATTTACCTTAGTGAGGGGCCTATTTCCTTCCAGAGCTGCAGGTAGCCAAATACCCCCACGGATCACATTAGCTTGATCAGAAGCTGCTGTGGGATATTACAACAATAGGTGCTGTATCTTTTGGTGATCTACTGCTGTACGTTAGGTTCTGTGCTTAAAAAGCTGCCATGTATTATGGGTCATTGCGTACACTGGGTTACACTCAGCTGAGTTATTGCTGACACAAAGTCTTTGTTAACCATCAGAGCACTGTATTTCTTTGGGAGGGAAAGGTGATACCATCACACTGCAATCAAACCCAGCACAATGCTTTCCTCTGGAAAAAGAACCTCCCCCCACCTGCAGCAATTGCTGGTTTTAAGGAGCCAGATCTTGAGCCCTGGGGCAGAGAAACCCCTTTAGAAGCTGGAAAAGCACAGAGCAGCATCTTCCTTCCCAGTCAGTTTCTTTCCAGCTGATTGAAGATGGATTCTCTTGTGAACAGTTATTCCTCAATGGTAGGAAACCAGTCTCCTTCACTGGTCCCAACTGGCACAGCTGAAAAACAGCCTTTCCCTTGCAAGTCAATGATAGGGGAAAGCTGTTTTCTTCTTAACTCCTTCCTCAGGCAACCTGCACAAGAAGCTTGGCCATAGGGGTCCTCTGTGCAGTCAGTCTGGCTTTGGAAGCTGATAAGAACAGGAGAGATAAATCAGGGGATGCACATGGGAATACTGTCCTCACTGTTCAGCTGAGCTGTTAAGCCCATAGCCACCAGCCATAACTGTTGCTTTCCAGAGCCTCTGGCCAGAAACACTTGTGATCTTAGAAGATCAGTGCCTATACCAGTTAACTCTTACACAGTCCTTGCATCTTAGTGGTTATACACCACATACCTGCCTCTTTTTGCACCCTGAACTTGCAGACACTTGCATCTTAGTATTTGCTCTTTCTAGATTGCTAAAGCAGCTGTAAACCTGAATCCACAGATCCCTAAAACCATTTGGATTTGGTTCTTGTGTTACCAGATACTTGCTGAAAGCTGCCTGTGTTGCTATTTTACTGACAGCAGAGCACTTCATACCCTGTTATGATCTGAAACCACTTGGAAAAACAACACATCCAGAAGGCTACCATGAAGATGGGAGCTGCCATTGATGCTGCTGACATTTCAGGATGTAAACTAAGTCACCATTCATGGTTAGACCATCTATGCTGGTTGAAAACAAGTTCAACTGCTGGTAGCCCAAATACAGTCCGACAGGTAGTGATACTTTTCCATAGCATCCCAGCCTGGTTTGGGTTGAGGAGACCTTAAAGCTGATCCAGTTTCAACCCCCTGCAATGGGCAGGAGCACCTTCCACTAGAGCAGGTTGCTGTTCTTATAAACAGATGGCACTAACAGTATCTTTATGACCACCCAGGTCACATAATGCTTTTGTCTTGCATGTGCTCACAGTTTCATCCATCACTTTGCAGCCTGTTACATGAGCTGTAACTGTAACTTCCCTGCTGTACCCCAGTAAAATTGTCCTATCTGAGTGCAATGTGCTATAAGTTTCATTTAAATCCTGTGCATCTGACTCACTTGCCCACTCCCAGTAACATCCTTCAGAAAATCCCACTATTCCACAGTAAGGAAAAGAGCTCTTTCAGAAACAGGAAGCAATCCTGTGCAGGATGGGAAGGCATGAGCCCTTAGAAAGACAAAGATGTGTAGAAAAGGTAAGGTCAATGGGCTTTCCCCCTGGCCTCACTGTTTATAGTGCTTCCAAAAGAGTCAGTTTATGTCCTTTGGTTCTGTCCCCTGTAGCAAACATCACTCCCTCCCTTCCTCACCTAGCCCCTTGCCATGAGCAGAGATGAAATAAACAGCAGGACTCCTCTTGCCAAGAGCAATTACATCTCCAGCAGTGCCAAAACCACCGTTGTCTGCATCCTGGCATCAGCTGGTTCAGCGCAGCCTCAGGAACAGGATTTGCACAGCCAGCAGGAGAAAGAACTTGGCTTTTCCTCTGTCTGACCAAAATAATGGGGATTTAAAAATACCCTTGGCAAGGAAATGTACATCAAACTGCTTCCAACCTGCAGGGACTCACCAGGGCGTCACAGGAGAGAGGTTTATCACTGCAGATAGCAAAGGGGGGGGCATTGTGGAAGAAAAAATACTTCCTTTTCAAAGGGAGATGGTGACAGAGTTCAGTTTCAGGGGGGTTTGGTTAGGTTGAGGTCTGGGTTTTCATTTGAACCTTCTCTATGGCCTTGGGATAACAGTTGGATGGGATCTTCATGGGCTTTTCCAATCTGGGTGATTCTGTGATGCTATGAAGGGGAGGCAGCACTGCCAGTGGGCTTGAGGAGAAGCACTTTGCCCAGGAGCAGAGGGATGCTGGGGCATCTCTTCTGCCCGGCAGACAGCCAGAGGAATAAAGCAGAGAGGAAGGAGGTGGGCATCCAAAGGACATCTGCTTGGGCTCCCTTCCTTGGAGCCAAACTGAGCCCATGAGGCATTTCAACACCAGCACTAGAGGGTTCCCCCTTACCATTGGAATCTCTGGAGAGCTGCTCCCAGTTGTTAGAAGCTGCAAGGAGCAGGTGACAGGCAGAATGCCAGGAGTAGCTGATCTTCAGGCTGCTCTTCAAGATGCCCCTTCCAGCTCCTGCAAACACATTGCATTGGGAAGAGTGGGTTATGTAGTCTGGGGTAGCCAGAAGGTGCATGCATGGAAAAGCATGACCTCAGACGCAGCTTGCAGGAAGCTTTTAGGAACTGCTTCTCTTCTGGTGTGGAAACTTCACCCACTCTGAAGCAATGAGCAGAATCATAAAGCCAGAGCCTGGTTTGTATTGGAAGGGACCTTAAAGCTCCTCCAGTTCCAATCCCTGCCAGGAAACAGCTCCTGCCTAAGAGCTCAGCTCAGTCTCCCCTGTTCTCACAGGTTCAAGCCATTCCCCTCGGCCTGGCCCTACAGGCCCTTGTCCCAAACCCCTCTCCAGGTTTCCTGCAGCCCCTTTAGGCATTGGAGCTGCTCTAAGGTCTCCTCTTAAGGGGTCTTCTCTTCTCCAGGCTGACCCATCCCAGCTCTCCATCCTGCCCAGGTTTCTCTGGGTCCCATCCCTTCCCTCCTGCACCACTCAGCTTGTTGCCATCAGCAAACTTGCTGAGGGTGCCTCGATCCCCCTCAAATACTAACGTCAAAAACTGTTCCAGGAGGACTCAAGAGGCATCCTGAGACCCCGTCGTTGCAGTACCAGCAGCATCACCTGCTCTGATGCATGTTACAAGCCTGGATAAATCTCAGTCTCTCACTTCGCTGACAGCAAGCACTCTGGGGTGCCTATTAAAATAGATGAGCTCAAAGAGCAGCTGGGTTACAAAGCCTGGCTTCCTGCTGTCTCTGCCTTCTCCAGGCATTTTCTACTCCTCTTTTTCATGTCTACAAAGCTTGTGGGCTAAGAAAGCAGAACAAAAAGCCAGCAGAGAGAGCTCAGCTCCACAGCACCAAGGGTTTCTACTGCACAAGGGTCTTACTGCACAAAGGCCTGAGTACCCAGAACTGCAGCAGAGCTATTTGCTAGGCCTGCCAATGGGGTCAGAGGGAGAAGGGATGCTATTGCATTACCTGACCAGCCAGCTGTGGTAAGAGCCACCTAATAGCCAGGGCAGAGCGAGGGTGCAGGGGTTTTACTACACCAAGAGATAGAAATGGGGTTAGCAGGATATAAATCAGTTAATTCTGAATCTGGAACAGCTTCTCTGGAGGTGCTGGCTTTGGGGTAGGATTCCTGCAAAGGGAGAAGGATGCAGAGGTCTAATTCTAGAGGGATGCCTCTAAAGAGCTGGGGTAGAACAAAGGAAAGAGGACCCACTCGTGCAGGAGGAACAAGGCACAGATTGATGTGGAAGATGAGGGACAATTTAGCTGGTGTGAGCATGATGGTATCAGCATTAAGAATGCTGGTAGAAGATGCCCGCAACATAGCTAACGCAGATCTGAAGATGCTCATAGGCTACAGGAGAAAACCAGCACCAGGTACATTGCCAGGTTTGATTGAGGCCAATGCTAGAAGCAGGAGAGTCCAGAAGATGCCTGCGGTTTGATGCAGGGAAAAGAGAAAAGACATAAATTACATGAGCAATAAAGAGTAAGAGAGCATTGCGCATGGACCCACAAGCTTCCTTTACAGCAACCACACACAAAGAAGTTGGAAACCAGTTCAAAGACCACAAGAAATGAAAAACTACAAGATCTAACAGATATATGAGCTAAGATGATAATTTCCTATGCTCCATACTACCCATTTATCCTCTGCTGAGGAGCTGACCAGGGACACTTCAGGCACATACAGCCTATATCTATATGGATCAGCAGTGCTATACCAAAGCAGTGGGCTTGTAGAGTTATTCAGTTGCTCTACATTCATGCTATGTATGTTTTAGGGTTTAACTCTGGCTAGTTCTAGTCTGAGCCTGTGACCTGGATGCCTCCTAACACAGCTCATGCATTACCTGCCTGATGGGAAGGAAAATGTGTCTCTAAAGGCACCCATAGTTAATGTAGGGTGCATGTAATGTGGGGTGCATGTAATGTGGTCTTCTGCAGGCAGGTGCCAAGCAGACTCTGCCCCTGTGCCAAGCTCATGCTACCTGGGAGCCCACAGCAGTGCAGATAGCACAGATGCTCCAGCATCTGCTGCGTTTGTTGCTGGGATGATGCCAGCAATGTGGGTCTGTATTTGGGCCACAAACCATTTGCTCAATTGCTATTCCAGTTTCCAGCATGAAGCAGAAAAGAAAGGTTTTCCTGAGCAATACAGCACACGTGTACCTTATAGACTGCACTATATGGAGCTTTGTCCAACTCTGATGCTTCCTAAGGGCAGCATTGTCCTACACTATCCCCCTGTGTTTCCCCAGCAGATCTCTCTCTGTCTGCTGGTTCCTTAGGCTGATCCCCTGCCCATGCTCTACCTCCTTAGGGCTGGATCACTGCGAACATAAGAGAACAAACAAGCTTGTTATTGATGTGTTTTGGCACTGCTCCATTCATTATTGATGTGGTGTGTAAATGATGGCCTGCTGTCCATTTCCTCTGCTGTAAAGTATTCATATCAATTATTAAAAATAGTCTGAGGCACGAAATATGGGGCATAAAACACACTTGCCCATGAGTGATGGGCACACAGCTATGATACAGCCACATCCAAGCTGCATCTTTAATCCCACTTCCTTCCCCTGCTGAGCCATGGGACACTTGATAGAGCCCTGGGCAGCATGGTCGAGTGTGAGGCATCCCTGCCTATAGCAGGGGGTTGGAACTGGATGATCTTAAGGTCCTTTCCAACACAAACCAGTCTGGGATTCTACTCTATGATTCTATGGACACACAGGGACTATTTTCCTGCAGGCAGGAGATGCACAAACCCTTCAGCTTAGCCTGTGCCACCTCCCTGTCCATCACTTCCACCCCATCAGCCTATGTACACCCCCATTGCCATGCAGGACCATACATTTCCATTCCTCAAGAGCCCCTGGGACTGGCATCCATCAGGAAAAGAAGGAATCCCCTTGCCTAGGGTGTGCTGTTGGAGAACCATGACATTAACCATTACAGCAAAAAGACAGGTTATTTGAGCTCAAAATCTTAACCGTGTATCACTGGGAGCCATACAACAGTGTGCCAAGAGCTAAACAACAGAGCTGGAGATCCCTTCCCCATCATTTACTCATCCAGAGCCAACAAGAAGCAGGATGTGGTGGAGAGACCACGTGGTTTGGGTTGGAAGGGACCTTAAAGCTCATCCAGCTCCAACCCCTGCCATGGCCAGGGACCCCTTCCACTGGAGCAGGGTGCTCCAAGCCCCTGTGTCCAACCTGGCCTTCAACACTGCCAGCAATGGGGCAGCCACAGCTTCTCTGGGCACCCTGGGCCAGCGCCTCAGCACCCTCACAGGGAACAGCTTCTGCCTTATCTCCAACCTGACCTTCCCCTGTTTCAGTCTGAACCCATCACCCCTTGTCCTGTCCCTGCANCATCGCACCGTCCCCTGTTTCAGTCTGAACCCATCACCCCTTGTCCTGTCCCTGCAGTCCCTGATGAAGAGCCCCTCTCTGCATCCTTGTAGCCCCCTTCAGACACTGGAAGCTGCTCTGAGTCCAGCAGTACACACTGATAGGATGAGATGAAACACCCCAAAGCCAGCCTTGCAGCAGTCCCATCAGCTCCATGAGAGTCCAACCCTCACCCCACCGCACAAAGAGGACCTATAGCGGGACGGAGCTGTTTTGGCAAGCATCCCTTTGGCTATATAGAAACCAGCTCCTAACACTGCATGCCCGGACAGAGTTTTCCCTCCTCCTTTCCTCCACCCCCTTCTTTCTGGGGATGGCAGGCAAGGAGCAAACGCTGGGTTTATTCATACCCTCTCCATTCATTGCAGTGTGCGTCACCAACTGCACGAGTGTGGGAGGTGCAAGCATGCCTCACAGTCAAATCACCAGCCTTTCAGCTTAATAACACCTCAGGGGGATGGATGCAGGTTCTCTTTCCCTTTATAACATGGAAAAAAGAGGAAATATATGTTCCAACAATATAAACCATAAAAAAAAAGGAGGAAAAAAACCTCCCATCCAAAACCTCCGCAGCAGGAGGGGAAGGAAAAATAAATCCTGGGAAATAAAAGCCATCTCGTTTTCTTTTGTATGAGACAGAAGAGAGATGATGTTGAGGATGGACCCTGGAGCAGGGATGCTGAGCAGCAGCACAGGGTGGCCGGGTTGCACCAGCCCTAGGGAAGGGCAGTGCCACCGCTCTCCATCCAAGCCAAACATCCCAGAAGATCCCAAAGCACTGGGCAAGATGGCACTTAGCAAAAGGAGCCACTTGGTCAGCACTGGCTGTTTGCATGGATACTGGTGTGCTTTGGGATCTCTGTTTAGAAGGAATGTTGGAAGGGCTCAGGAGGGAGACCTGAAGAGAGGTCTGCAACCCAAACTCCCCAGCCCTGACTGCCACTATCTCCCATTAGCACCTCCAAAGGCACAATTCCCACCACACACTTGCTCTCTGACATCTTTATCTCCTAAAGAGCTGACACAATAGCCCTGAGCAGGCAGACCCATACCTAGGCTTTTACCAGAGATGGAGGCATTTGGCTTGCATAAAGAATCCCTAACACTCCACGGATGTGGTGGCTGTACCAGCTGCAAGGGAGGTGGCCCTGGACCAGAGGGCTTGCAAAGTGAGATCAGCCATTCACACTGGGAGAAGACCCTATAATTCAGGTGCTCAGCACCTGAGAAAGAACACAATGGCTGGATGACAGCAGGCATCTCCAATAACAGAGAGGAACCTGGCTTCCACACATACAAGGAGATTCCTTTATAGTGAGATAAATAGGGCTTGGACAAGGAGGTAAAGAGTAATAAGGCATAAAGAGGAGCAGCATGGCCTAGAGGGACCCAAATCCACAGCTGGAGAAACAGGAAAGCAAGCAGGAGCCCATTCATCCCCTGATCCCATGAGCTTTCCCATCACCTGGAGTTCTGTGATATTCAGCTAAAGCAGACCCCAATGCTTTGAGAAGATAGAGCATTCAGCAGGGTTGCACATTCCCTGTAAAGGCCATAAAACTGTCTTCATAGCAAGAGCCTGACAGCAATGACAGGCACCAACTTGCCATTACCCATCATTTTCTGCCTGGGCTTGCAGATCACCAGCCCTGCAGGGTGCTGATGGCCACCAAACCCATCCAAACCAGAGCTATAGGGCAGCAAGAAGAGCTCCAGAGCAGCTTAGGACTCACGGGATGAAGCTGACCCATGGATGTGAACCACCATACTCACAGCCACGTGCCACCACACACTGCCCGTGCTGAGGAGCCCACGCTCCAGCAGGCAGATGATGTTTTCCTGAATGCATCCCCATTTATAATGGGACATTACTCACAAGCTGGTGAATAAAATGGAATAATAGCATCTCTCAGAGTTAGTCATGTCTTAAATGTGCACCTTTCAGAGCAGCAAGGGGTTTGATTGGATAATATCCCAATACACACGTAGGAAGCTTTCATTGAGGGACACAGCCCTTGTCAGTACAGTACATCTTGCTGCTCTTTGTGCTGCTACAACAAACACTGCTGTCGGGGGGGGGGGGCACAACTTAAGGAGGGTCCACAGCCTCTTAGGGAGATGCTCTGAGCAAAACAACAGGTTTGGGGAGTTCTGCAAACTCCGGATGCCACCATTCATTATAGAATTCCCGACTGGTTTGGGGTAGAAGGGACCCTAAAGCTCATCCAGCTCCAACCCCCTGCCATGGGCAGAGACACCTTCCCCTCTCCAGGTTTCCTGTAGCCTCTTTAGGCACTGGAGCTGCTCTAAGGTCTGCCCAGAACCCTGCAGAAGGAGAGAATCCCATCCTGAGCTGCTGCTCATGCTCTGGAAGTGCATCCTAGCACACAGGGGGGTTCTGGGCTCAGGCACACACTGATGGGTCATAGGAAGCTTACTCTTTTGGCTCTTGAGGCCCAGCAATACCCGATCAAAGCTGCATAAGAGCTTTTTCATCCCCTTCCTCTACTGTTTAACTCCAGCATCCCCAAGGGATATATTCCTGTACCCAAACAAACCCTCTGCTGCTGCAAAAAGAACACGAGCTGACTGAAAAGCATAAACTCATCTTGCAAATGTGGAATCAGGCCTCAAACGTCTGCAAGTGAGGAATTCCGCAGCCTCCCGCAGGCATCGTGTTTGGGATGCCTTACCAGAAGGGGCTGGGAATTTCACCAAGAGGCCAATTGAGCTGGGAGAACCACGTTTTATCTCTTAAACCCAAAATATTTCTCTCCTGCATCTGTTTTGATGATCCCCTGACGAAAAGCAGAAACCCTCTTGCCAGCTCTCTGGCATCTTATCTGAGGGCTGCCCTTGTGGGGAGCCCAGTGAGACAAAGTGGCTCAGCACCAGCCCCCCTCTGTGTTTTGTTGGGGAGAACTCTCCACAGGATTCCAGCTCCTATCTTTTGTTTCTCCTTTTTCTTTATAGTGTTCTTTACCCCATAGCTGACGCACAGAGAAATCTGCCATGCAGTCTTCTCTGTATGCTTAAGGAGATGGTTCCCAGTCAGATTCTCTTAACCAATGTCAACAGCGGTGGGATGCAGGAGAAAGGCAATCAGTGCAGTGATGCTCCTTGTAGCCTCCTGCTGCTCTGAGAAAGGATTCTGTCATGAATGAACAAAACAGTGCTCAAGGCCAGGAGCAACCTGCTCTAGTGGAAAGTGTGCCTGCAATGAGCAGGGGTTGGAGCTGGATGAGCTTTAAGGTCCCTTCCAACACAAAGCAGTCCATGATTCTATGCTACAGTTCACCCAGGCTCACACAATGGGTGCCAATGCCCTCAGTCATGGGCAAGCTGTGAGCAAACTCACCACCTTTCCTTTCTCATCTGGATAGAGACTGAATTGGGAAAAGAAACACCTGATTGACTCAATGGAGCTTTCAACTGGAGGGATAATATCCCCTGCACACCTCTCCCCCATCTCTCCAAGGAGCATCAGGGCTGCAGACCCTGGTCCCTGCTGCAGGAAGAAGGGAATAGAGCAACAGCTTTCCCTTTAAATTAAATCCTGGGTAACAGAAATAATTAATAAAAGGAGTATCCTGCACGTTTCTGAGCATGAGACTCTCATACAAATGGTCCCTGCAATGTTTAAACCATTTGGGCTCCTTCCTTATGCTGTTTCTAAGTTTGAAAAATGCCTGCTGGGGATGATTAATATTCCTCCTCCTACACTTACCCGTTACTCCTGACAGCAAAAATTAAAACAGGAGCTTCTTTTCATTCAACCCCAACCCACAGGAACGTGGTTACATGGGGAAAGTTGCTAATAAAAAAGGGGAAGGTTTGTAGATGCACTGCATTCACAGCCGGGAGAGGTGTAGCTCTCATTCAGCATCCCTGATGGATGAAAGATCCCTCACCTCCTCCTGACAGGATGCTCAGCAGGAACACTGCTCAGCTGGGGTTAGGGGGAAAGACACAGCAGAAAGCACCTTAACTCAGGTCCCTCTCGTGATAGGGATGCCCATGGGATCACTGCAGCCTTGCTTGCACCAGGCAGTGTTGCTATGGGCACTGCTGCCTAGGAGTAGCCAAGACGACAGGGAATAGAGAGGAGCTGTCCCAGAGCCTTCAATGTTCATCTTCTTCTGCTGCACGTGTTACTGCCCTCATCTTCCCTCTTTTTGTGCATCTCAAGTCACCTTTCACCACTGGAGCAAGCTTTATCCTTACTCAAAGCACTGTTGGCAGATGCATTGACTTGTATTATGTATAATTGATGTTTAATGAGGGATGGGACAGAGTGTGCAGCAGCTCAGCCACATCCTTGCTCTGAACAATCCCACATCAGCCCAACCTTCTGCAGGCGTCCCTGTATAGGACATCCAATGGGAAGAGCAAAGGAGACATCACAAACCAAGGGCCACACTGAAAACTTGTTGGCACCTGCAAAGGAGGAGCATGCTCAAAGTGCTGCCACTTTCTCATTGCACCCAGGAGTACCTGGGTACCATTGTGCCTGTCTTTGCTCTGGAGCCAGGCTGAGAGAGCTGGGTTGGTTCAGCCTGGAGGAGAGAAGGCTTCTTAAGCAGAGACCTTAGAGCAGCTCTGGGATTCTATCTTAGGTCTAGCAGTTATCCCTTAGGTGTTAATGCATCACAGATGGAACAAGTACTGCTCTCACATGACTATAGGAATGGCACTATTTAGAGGGTAAATAACATGCACAGGGGAATGCAGAAGTGGTTGGAAGGTGACTGCCATGCAGTGCCAGTGCAGACGGGCTCTGTTTGCTTGTATGTGACACTCAGGCTGCCATAAAGCAGTGATTTACCCTGGTCTCACTCCAACAGCTCCACATCCCTCTTGTGTTGTTGCTCCAGAGCTGGGTCTGGACTGCAGGAGGGAGAGCAGATGGTGATAGCATAAGCTTGGGGGCTTTCCCCTTCCCTCAGACCCCAGGTACATCTGGAAAAGCATTCTTTAAGACCCTTGAAAACCTCTATGGTCCAAACAACAAGGCATAGCCTTCCTATGGAGCAACGACAAAACATGCATGGCAAGGCTCCAGCCAGGCTGGGCAAGAGGAAAGCCCCCAGCTCCATCACCACCCCACCTGGGTGCCCTCAAACTCCGCAGGTCTGCTTCCTTAACACATGAAGTTAATCACCAGCTCACACAAAGCACCCTCATAGGGCAGATGGACACCTAGGTGAACAACTACGTCCCTCTTCAATGAGGATAAAGAGCAAAACGGAGTCAATTAAGCCTGACTCTGGCAACATCTGTCTCGGTCCATGAAGACGGGCTTAAGCTCAAGCAAAAGGAGTTGTTTGCACTCTGTGGGCAGGAGTTTTGTCTCATTTTTCTTTCCTTTTAATTAGTTTTTCATGATGCATTTCAGCTCCCCCCCCCTCCCCCTCTTG
>NDXB01013368.1:18747-31700 GCA_002631895.1 Agapornis roseicollis | reverse complement strand
CCTCTTTGCCCAACCTGTAACTGTGCCTGGGATTGCTGTGACCCAGGTGTAGGACCTTGCACTCGTCAGGTCCCTTGTCTCACCTAAGAACATTTTCCCCTCTACATCTCTTTCACCCTTTCACTGCAAACACATCACAGTCTCCTTTTAGTGAAAGTGACATATCTGGTCAAGACAAAGCTTTGCTTTCTAGTAGTGCATCACCTTCTGTACTTAACAACCTTATTCTGATACCAAAGCACACAACCCCAGTTTCTCCAGTGTATGATATCACATGCCTGCCAAGTAACCTGAGAGGCACTAAGCTACAACTCAGTCCTCATTTATGTTGACGTGCTTTGTAAAGTCAAACATACATGACTATGGGGCTGAAGTCTCCATCATCATCTCCCACCCACATTCCTGGTGCAGAAGGCTAAGCAAGGGCAATGAGCACATACAGAAAGAGTGTGCCCATGCAGCAGGCAAACACAGAGCACCACATGGGCTGCAGGGCATGGAGGTTGCCTGTGTAAAGTTACATGCCTGAAACTCAAGGGGGTTGCCTCTTACCGCCCAGCTATATTTAATTCAGAAGATACCAAGTATTTTGATGTTTGTACTTAAGTCATGCAAAGGATAGATGGAATAACATTCCAAATAATTCAAAATCAACCTACCCCTTTGATATGTGCCTCAGCTGCAGAAAGAAGCAAGAACACATGTAGAAAACTGGGTTAACTATGTTGCAAGCCTCACCACTTCAGCAGCTTCTTTCTTCTCTTTCATTTTACTAGTGGGAAGTGTAATGTAAGTGGTAAAAACAGGGAAATGAGAACTTCAGACTGCAGATTCTATTTGCAGTTTTTCCACTGACTTGCTGCGTGACCTCAGGCAAATCAATCTCTCTGCACTTCAGGTTAACCTTCTGTAAAATTGAAATACTAATGCTTTGACTTACCCGTACACTCACAGTGGGGGGTTACACAGCTTAACTAATTAATGTTTGTTAAACACTTCAAATGAATGTATCTATAGAAGTTTAAATTATTACAGGTTGTAGTTCGATAAACTTTGATTTATGACCCTTGAACATATTTGCCACAATGTCTAGTGCAATCCTTTAGATTGAAACTCTGAGGTAATAAATTATACTTTAAATGAGCCCTTTCCACGGAGTGACTGTGACTTTAGTTGTCTACACTTTACATTTACAGTCACTGCAGTAATTGGTCTAACCTTGTATTGCAGGTTTCCATGAACACCAAAAGACTTCATTGGTCATGCTTGAATTTGTTTCACTTTATGTTCCCATGGGTTTAGTAACAGCTAAGTGACTTCATGTAAATTCATTGACATTTGCTGGTCTCCATCGGAAGAAGAAAATCTTGTATCCCTTACACAAGTCCTTGAAGGTCTAGAATCTCTTTACTGTTCTCATTATCTTCATTCCCTTGTAACTGATTGGCTTATGGACTCAGTTCTTTTTTAACTTCAGTAATTTGGTGTTTCAGTCAGCATGAACTTATGTATTTATTCATGAATCATAGAATCACGGAACGGTTTGGGTTGGAAGGGACCTTTAAAGATCATCCTGTTCCACCTCCCTGCCACTGGCAGGGATAAAATAACTGCCCATTCTTTTTCACTGACCCTTCCAGAGAAGTAATTCTCCGGTGTGTCCTGAAGAGGGCCTCTCACCCCCTAAAGCTTACAGCAGGCATCGGGAATACAGCAGAAAATGTTTTACAAAAAGTTATGTTCCCAAATTTACCATTTTTCATTCCAAGTTTAATCTTTAGCATGCGGAGATTAAAGTAATGAGCATCATACTGTGCTTATTAGCAAAATGTATTTGCTCAAGAGAAATAATTCATAAAGCTATACTGTAGCATCTTTCAAAAGTGTGCCATAAAAACTGAATGAAGCAGAAAGGAATGTGCTAATTAAAAAGCATTATATAAATGCTAATGAAGGAAGTGACCCACAGCCCAAGAACTGGCGTGGCATATGTCCCAGTGTCTTATCACAGAAAACAAAGGCAGAAAAACGAGTCCAGTTCCATGTGAGAGGAAGATCCCGTCTTAAGGCACAGCAGGAGCTCAGAGCAACCATCTCAGATACAGAAATGATAAATCAAGCAGGCTTTGTAGGAGACAGACAAGACTAAACTGTCAGCCTCCTGGAGAATTAAATATAGGTCACAAACTTCAGGGATTCCTACCAAGCATTTCTATGAATTGAGATGTGTTCTGGAGATAATGTAAATTTTATTTGCTGTAAAGGCAGAGCTGGCTATCATGGATGCTCATAGCTGACACAACAGAGATTGGTTTGCACTCATGCTAAAGCCAGAGGGGTGACAGATATGGCACAAGACTTATGGGGAGCTGGGCCTTTCTGGAGATACAAATGAAGGCTGGGCATGCATCTAAGATGCCATGAGACTCTTGACTTACACGGAGGGTATAAGGTGAACCAGCTGTCTCTGGGAACAGAACCACTTCACTTGCTCCACCAACTGTGTAGACTCAACCTCTGTTCATGACAATGGGGGCTGAGACAGTGCATGTGTTAACACCTAAAGGCAGGTGTCCTAACCTGGAACTACAACCTAACCTGAGCATCATTCATGTAAAGAGGCAATACTGAAAACCTGAGTGGACACCGTGGATTTTGATGGCACTTCTTTCCTTGCAGTCAGAACTTGTTCTTGGGCAAAGGTCTGGTGGCTGTGTTTGCCTTGGTTTGTTTTCTCTGGGAGCAGATAAAGACCTAGGACCAATTTGGGTGTTGAAGGTCTTCTCTTTCCATCATTCTGCAGTAGCACACTGATTGCTAATGAGCTTCCTGAAAACATCAACTTCTCAGTAAAGATGGTTGAAAAAAATTGATTTTGCAAGTTTTATTCCAGAACAGTTTTTTGCAGACAACTTGTGAATGAATGATCTGGAGTCACAGTTGGTCTGAGGACAGCACAGAAAGACAGTGCACGCACACCTACAGAAGTCTGCTGCTAAATCTTTTTGCCATTGAAACAACCTTAAATTGTGGAGTGCAGCATGAGAAACCTGGAATAAAACCTGGATAAAACCTGGAAGATGATGCACTTTCCTTGTGTATTGTTTCTAGCATGATGAAAATATTGATATAAAAAATACTTTTTGTTCCTAAAAGACAAAGCAGGCAGATACCAGGGAAACAGAGCCTTATCATTGCCCTTGGTAATTCTCTTAGAGTATTATAAGTACTTATTTAGTGCACACTGACGTTATGAAGATCAATTTAGTATTAGTATTTCTATCACACTTTGATGAAATCAAACATGATAGGCTAAGCTGTCTTATTGTATTTCTTTTGCTATGCTTGCAGTAAGAAAAAGCCAGGCATTGTTCTAACAAGATAATGATATTCTGTCCGTTCTTGGAATGATAAATCACGTCAAAAAGCACAGTTCGATTCATTATTTAAAATCATGACAGGAAGTGAACTTCATTTTCTTTAGAATTAAGAAGAAAACAATCAGGTTACATCTTGGATGTGAGAAGGGAATGAATAAATACAAATTATCTGAAATAAATCATTGGAAAGTTCTCTGAAGGCAGACAAACATAACAAGTTCTTGCAAACCTGTGTCCAGATAACAGCTCCGGATTCACTATGCGTAAACTGCAGACTTCAAAAGTAACACCAGACTTCTGTCTGCTTTGTTGACACTGGTATCTTCTATGCCTACAGCACCGCACATTTCCCGTAAGTACAGAGAGGGTTGGGGAAGGGGTGTAAAATACACACAAAAGCTTATGGAGGAACATACAGATACCCCCTGCAACAAGACAGCCCTGGCTCCGCACAGTCTAGTTCAATGTTCAGTGGTCACCTCTGCAGTGTTGAATGCCCTCCATGCTTTGAAAGACCATTCAGAGGGGTGGAGGACAGAGTTACTGTCCTTGACTGCTGTGCTAACGCTAAATACATCCTCTGGGAGCTGAAGCAGGGTGTAGATGTTTCAGCAGGACACAAGACCTCGGCACATTCTGTTTCTAGATGCATTGGTGAAGTCTTTCCAGTAGTTCCCTACAAGACTGTCTCCTGAAACTCTCTGTAGCCTGGGAGTCAAGAGCTCCTCCCCAGTGATGGGAATTCATGTCTGAACCTGCTTAAGCTTTAACTTACATTTCATCTTCTCCTGCCTGGGTGAGTAATCTCACCATTATCTTGAGAGAAGAAAGGCTAAATGTACCACCGCCAACTGGCAATAAAAGAGGTTATTGCCCCATAAGCTGTTACTCTTGCAGGTTGCATTGGGCATGCTCAAACCTCCTTGTTGTAAAGTGCACTTCACAAGATCTTTCTGGGTTGATACGTGAGATTTGCAAAGGTGGAGGCAGATTTTTGCACACTGAACTGTGAAAAACCCAGGGTAGACACTTGAGTACTTTTTGTGCTGCAGCATCTCAGAAAGGGGATGTTTCAAAGGTATTATTGTGTAGATAAATGCATGGAAGATTATGATGGCAAACCTAGTTTGAATTTAATTCACCTGTTTGTGATGTGGTGGCTTCACATTTTAACTTGAAGCTCTATAACTAATAAAATTGGGGCTTGTCACATGAAACCAGCCTTTAAAGGTGAGTCCAGCTAGACAAATGCAGATGTGGTGTTGACAGGGGGTCTGCAAGTGCTGGTCAAGTCTGTAATGGTAAAGGCTGAGTGATCACAAAAATGAGGAGGATAAGAAAGGAGGCTGAGCTTATTCCTATAACCACCAACCCATGCACAGAAAAACCTGTCCTTGGTGTTGTAAGAACCTGACTTCTCCCTGTGAGGCTCTGTCAAATTGCAGGATAATGATTCAGGCAGCAAATAATCCATAGGCATATTTACAAACCCATGACAGAACACATAGACAAGTGGAGAAAACTTAGTGCTCTAACAAGGGATCCAGCAGCGCCTTGGGCTGAGAATAACAAAGCTGAAAGATGGCATTATGCCTGTATGTTTAATTTACTTATAATTTCTCTTACTGTTCTGCATTGCAGAGTAGCTGCACAGTGGTAGAAAAGAACATGCCAGGTGGTTATGGGCTCGGAATTACCATATTTTATATATTATCTACTTACAAATGCAACGTTAATTAAGGTTCAGGCACTGCAAATGAGAAATAGTGGTCTGCAAACATACAAGTTCTTCTGAGTAATGAGAATTTCTTGCAGAAAGTACAAGTGCTACAGTGTTGTGTTCAGTATGGAAATCTGGGGCTTCAGACACAGTGTTGTGTTCAGTATGGAAATCAACGAACGCATGCAGAGCGCGCCGCTGTTAATTGAGAAGATGTAATTAAAGCACCCACGAGCCATCAGCATGTGGGGACACCTAATGGACATTAGAGAAAGCAGTGAGCTATGTTGGACTACTGTTCTCAGCTGTTTGCTTCCCAAAAAAGACCACTGCTGAAAGCTGATGCTGCTGAGCATCATAATGAGTGACATAATCCCAGTCATTAAGTCATAGGAACAAGCTCGACTGATCAATCAGCAAAACCCACATGGCTGCTCAGAAGCCTTGACTGACGTGACAAAGAAAGCAAAGTTGATGATAAGCAAGTTTCTGAGCATGAAAAATGTGCATACAAAGTCCCATGGAATCATAGAATCACAGAATGGTTTGGGTCGGAAAGGATCATTCACTTCCAACTCCCTGCTATGGGCAGGGACATCTTCCACTAGACCCGTTGATCAAAGCCCCATCCAACCTGGCCTTCAACACTTAAAAACCCACAGCTTCCTGGTATAAACTAGGGAAGATCTACACAGAGAGCTCAAAAGGGCTGCCAACTCTGTTTGCTTGCCCAAAAAGAATAGATCCCATTCTGCTGTCCCATGGGCTCGCATCAGGAGGCACAAGCCTCTGGCCAAGAGCTAAGAGGACATACCTGTGGACCATTTCATATACACCAGCTATAGTTGCCTGTACAGGTCAATGCCCTGAAAAATTTTGACAAACAGGCTAAACTGGAGAGATTGCTCTATTATGGCCAAGAATGGGACTTCTGATGCTTATAAGGAACCACTTCAGCCCCCTACAAATATTAACAGGGTTATATTGGTGGTGAAACAGTGAAGGGCAGCAGGAAAAGGGTCTGACACAGAGCAGGCAGCTGCAGCCAGGATCAAGCTCAGGTTGCTGGATGATTAATGAAGTGATGGATTTATGCTGCAGAGGGAAGGGAACAGCTTATGGTCCTCAGTGGCGAGAAATCTAAAACTGATAAAAGAAACGGGGTCGGTTTTGGTTTAAGCAAATCATAACACAATCTGGGCCCCTTGCTTCCACAGTATACTTGTGAACTACACCATAGGAGACAGACATAACATACAACATAAATAACAGAAACTTTTGCATTTTATTAGCATGGTATTATCTTAGGGCTCAGTTATAACAGATATTTGTGCACATGAGCAATATTATTAGCTTGAAGTCATTTTTATGAGACAAAATACTTAAGTTCCCTACTAGCTGAAGCAAAGTAACCTATGGCTTTAGATATACATTTTAAGATTATGGTAGCTCTTTCAAACTATATTTTCTATATTTGTGCAAAGGGCTCATGAGACTTAAACATATAAAACCAGATAAGTAAATCTTGACTTGTTCTTTGATCAGAATCTTATTTCACTCTGACAAAACCTATCATGTTTGGGATCTATATTGATAAGACAGTGGTGTCTGGGTAAAACCACAGAGAATCTTTATAGTATGCCTTTAGGCTAACGTACACACAACTGCATTTGTATGCATAAGGGATGCAGCTAACACTGCCACTTCTGAAAGGGTTGCAAAGCTGCTCTACTTAGATTAAAAATAAAAGTAAATAGTCTTCTTAGTGCTATGTACATTCAGCATGGAAGAACTCATCTATAGAGAAGCCAGAGTGAAAAAACTAAATATTCCCTATGGATTGCAGGAAATTGGGCAGGAAGGGGTTGTAACTGAGTATGAGAACAGCAATTATTTAACTAACACTAAATTTTGCTTTTCCAGACTGAACTTGAAGTGTCATTCCTACAGCAGCCGCCATGTGAACCCAAGAAGCTTTGGAATGGAGCTAAGACAAAATTAAATCAAGCGCTAACAAAAACATATAGAATTAACTGAGGCAATGAGTGGTCATTTCATTCCCCTTGGTGTTCCCACTGCAGATTTGCATTAATTTCATTGATCCTGTATGGAAAAGGCAAAACTCAATATCCTTTCATGACCTCTCTGGGGCTGACAAAAAGTGCTTATTAAAAAAAAAAAAAGAGCATGCCATTACACTTCATTTCCTCCCTTAGTCATTATTTAAGACTTGATTCAAGATCTCCAGAACTCCTGGTATTATCACTTCGTTAATCATAGAATCATAGAACAGTTTGGCTTGGAAGGGAAGATTAAAGCTCCTCCAGCTCTAGTTCCCTGCCACTGGCAGGACCCCTTCCACTGGCAGGACCCCTTCCACNCGTTAATCATAGAATCATAGAACAGTTTGGCTTGGAAGGGAAGATTAAAGCTCCTCCAGCTCTAGTTCCCTGCCACTGGCAGGACCCCTTCCACTGGCAGGACCCCTTCCACCAGAGCAGGTTGCTCCAAGCCCCTGTGTCCAACCTGGCCTTGAACACTGCCAGGGATGGGGCAGCCACAGCTTCTCTGGGCACCCTGGGCCAGCGCCTCAGCACCCTCACAGGGAACAGCTTCTGCCTAAGAGCTCAGCTCAATCTCCCCTCGGGCAGGTTAAAGCCATTCCCCTTGGCCTGCCCCTACAAACTCTTGTCCAAACCCCCCTCCAGAGGGCACAGTTCTATCTGAATTACAGATAGTCACAGACACAACACTTAGAAGAAGGTGCTAAAGAAAAATGTCTTTTTAAACATGAACTGACAGCAACTTTCAACCATGGGTTCTAATAAATGAAAAGTGTATGTGAAAGATCATGAACTGATAATAATATCTTGTACATAAACCCCAGTATTTTTCAGCTGAGCATGTTTCCAATGATGACAGTTTATATTTAACAAAGATTTTCTAACAACTTATCTTTTAGATCACATTTTTCTGGAAGAAGCTTATTTATAATGAACATCATATGAAATATTAATGATGTCGGTGACAGCTGACACGGCTTCACTAAGGGCAAACTGTGCCTGAAAAATTTGGTTGCTTTCTACAATGGGGTTACAGCATCCATGGATTAAGGAAGAGCAACACATGTCACCTACTCCAACTCTGGTGGTATGCAAGGCCAGGTTGGACGAAGCCTTGGGTGACATGGTTTATTGTGAGGTGTCCCTGCTTATGGCAGGGGGGTTGGAACTGAATGATCTTAAGGTCCTTTCCAACCCTAACTATTCTATGATTCTATGATTCTATCTGTACTTGTGCAAAGCATTTGACACTGTCCCATACAACATCCGTGTCTCTAAACTGTTGAGGCATGGATTTCATGGATGGACGTCTCAGTGGACAAGGAATTAGCTGGATGGTCATACTCAAAGAACTGTGGTCAATGGTTCAATGTCCAAGTGGAAACAGTGAGGAGTGGTGCTCTTCAAGGCACTGGTGCTGTTTAACATCTTTGTTGGCAAAATGGACAGTGGGATTGAGTGCACCCTCACCAAGTTTGCTGGCACCACCAAGCTGCGTGGGGATGTAAACAGGCAGGAGGGAAGGAATGCCATCCAGAGGGACCTTAACAGGCTCGGGAGATGGCCAATGCAAACATCATGAAGTTCAGTAAGGCCAAGTGCAAGGTCCTGCACCTCGGTCAGTGCAATCCCAAGCACAACTACAGGTGGGGCAGAGAATGGATGGAAAGTAGCCCTCAGAAGCTGTGGCTGCCCCATCCCTGGCAGTGTTCAAGGCCAGGTTGGACACAGGGGCTTGGAGCCTGCCCATGGCAGGGGTTGGAACTGGATGGGCATTAAGGTCCCTCCCTTCAGCCCAAACCATTCTTTGATGTTAGTATTCTAAAGGATCAAAATGTCATTTTTGGCTTCTCTGCTGTCCTGTAGGTGGGATACACAATTCTGTGAAGTCCCATGAGGCCCCTTCAAGCAGGACAGTAAGAATCATACAGTGTCTGTGCTGCTTGCTGATTAACCAGGTCAGTGACACAGAGAAATCAGAAACCTGCTGGGTGCTAGCCAGCACGCTATTAAATGGAAGATAAGTGCATAGGTAGCTGCTGCTCAAGCTGCAGAGTTAAGATCAGATCCCATGCAAGCACCTGGATCATTTTGATCCTTCTCAACAATTAGTATATTCTACAGGAACAAACTTTCATTCCTGAATATTCCCCACAAATCTCTTCGCTATCGACCTCTCCTCAAATTTTTCTGTCTGTAAGTGCTTCAGCCTTGGTGCAATGAATATATTTGCATAAAATCGTGTGTTAAAATTTCAATTAAAAATATGACTACATTGTCTTCTTGTTGCTTTATAGTTTTGCAGTGATAACTGGACCTTTTAACTTCTCAGTGTTGGAACTTAACATCACTGAAACACTCTGATACAGACTGCTTAGTGAATGGTATAAATCCATACGTGATCCTTTTTCCTTCTCCAGAAGCTGTTTTTTTTCTAGCATCTAGTAACTTTCTTGCTTTATTTATTTAAGATTTGGTGCTTAAGAGCCTAACTCAGATTTTAACATTTATCACACATACGTACATTCCCAACAGTCTGACAGTGGGGGTACCTCTGTAGGTATTGATGATTGCATCTAAGACAAGTTGTGAATAAGAAAAGGAGGAATAAGAACTCCTGAGCAACTGGCGCTCTCCAGAAAGGTAGGAGGAAACAGAAAAGTTAAAGCAAGAGTTTGGCAAGCACAGATAAGAACAGGCAGATTTTCTTTGGACTACTTCTATCACAGATGTATGAGACTTGTACATTACCCTGTGACTGAGGCAGGGAAAATCATTTATCAGAATGTGCAGCGCAAACATGAATATTGAGCTCTTAGACATAACTATTGAGAGAGAGATTTCATAAGAGAACTCGGAGGAAGGAGGAAATAGTTGACTAATTTATAACAGATTTGACACTGTTGAGGTAAAAGTGCCATTTTGGATGGCTTGTGAAATTCCTGATTCTGGAGATCAGATTGTATTGGGAATAAAAGCCCCAGATGAAAGGGGCATAGAGGGAGGGAATGTGAGGAATTCGTTATCCAAACTCCAGAAAAAGAACATTTCCAAGATTTCAGACCACAAATAAACCCAAGTGCAGATTTTGGAAGGAAAAGGAGACAAAGTAGACAAGACCAGAAAAATCTCTGCAGAGGAATCTGCAGACTGCAAGTAGAAGGAATTTTCAGAACCAGTGTGGAGGGCTGAAACAAAACAGACCCAAACCAGTTCTAAGATCTGTTACCTTTGGAAAGACTTTCCATATTGGCAAGAAACAGTAGCCGGAAAGTACTAAAAAGCAGCAAATTGCTACCAGGGCATTGTTGAAAAGGCATTTGCATCCAATGCCCCCAGTGATTTTTTACTGATTAGTTAATTGTGGCTTGGCAGCTTAATGTGATAGCTGAAGTTACAGGAAACTATCAGAAGAGAAAACATCCTTGCACACAATACTGCTGAGTAAACACAGATAATACTGTGGAGAGATTATTCTAGTTGTAGGTTTATATGAGTTTGACATAAGGATAAAGGAAAATCTTGAAACAATGAGGTTTGTAATTGTTTCAGGGAAAGAGGATATTGATTCAAGGTCCGAAAACGTGGCAAATGCTGAGGCTCGTTATGAGAGCTTATGCTGCAGGATAGAAGCTTATGAAGGTAGAAAATCAATTCTACGATGTCTTCAACAGCATTGGAAAGCTGTCAACAGAATATAAGATAAGGATGATAAAAGTCATTATCCTGTCATAACTGTCCCTAGAAATGGCCCTGCAGTGCTCAAACTTACACGTCAACCAGTGGAAAAAAAAAATCTGAGTTTGATGTATGCATGTATACATGGTCTTATTGCAGGTGCTTTTGTCTGCCTGTGTTACAGGACAAGCTGAGACTTCCCAAAAATGATACCAGGTACTGATACCTTATCTGACAAATTATAAACACAACTCCTTTAAGAACATTGAAATAACCTCATGATGTAGGTACCGTTTTATTCAGTGATATTAGATTGATGTGAAACTTGAATATAAAGGAAAACAATCTGACAATATACCCCATGATGATAATTCAAGAAATTGCAGACCTATGTAGCTATTAAAATGTTTGTCCATGCCAGAAATATTTATCACAGAATCACCAGGTTGGAAGGGACCTCTAAGACCATCAAGTCCAACCCATGCCCTACACCTCCACTAAACCATGTCATCAAGTGCCATATCCAGTTTCTTTTTAAACCCATCCAGGGATGGTGACTCCAGCACCTCTCTGGGCAGACTGTTCCAATATTTTATTATCCTTTCTGTGTAAAACCTCTTCCTAACATCCAACCTGGACCTTCCTTGGTGCAGTTTGAGACTGGGTCCTCTCATTCTGTCCATTGCTGCCTGGTGAAAGAGACCAACCCCCACCTGTCTACAACCTCCTTTCAAGAAGTTGTAGAGAGTGATGAGGTCACCTCTGAGTCTCCTTTTCTCCAGGCTCAACAACTCCAGTTCTCTCAATCGTTCCTCATAGGGCTTGTGCTCAAAGCCCCTCACCAGCCTCGTTGCGCTCAATCATTTCCACATCCTTCTTAAGCTGAGGGGCCCAGAACTGGACACAGTACTCAAGGTGCGGCCTCACCAGCGCCGAGTACAGAGGAAGAATAACCTCCCTGTTTCTGCTGGCCACACCATTCCTAATACAGGCCAGAATGCCATTGGCCTTCTTGGCCACCAGGGCACACTGCCGGCTCATGTTCAGCTGGCAGTCCACCAATACCCCCAAGTCCCTTCCTGCCTGTACACTGTCCAGACACACTGTCCCCAGCTTGTAACAGTGTATAGGGTTTTCGTGGCTAATATGGAATAACTATTCCTGCTATATTGAAATAGCACTATTAGGAAATATGAACATGAAATCTCTAGGTTTACATAGGTGCATAGGCATATAAAAGATGATGACCTTGCCGTCCTAGATGTGCTAATGATACATAATGGGGCACAATTGGATTGGGCTGAGTTTAAATGCTTTGAAAAAATTTAAGCACATTTCCTCGAAGCCACATCACCCACAATCAAGTGGAATTGTGGAAAAAGCTACCAAAATGGCTTAAAGGATGCTTAAAAATAAAGAAGCACCTGTACATTTAAATTCAAACTTCCACCTCACATGTCTACATTGAAAAACAGTCTTTGATTCTGGGCCTCAGAAGTACAAGCCATGTACTTCTGAGATGAGCCCAAAAACTAAGCAGTTTGCTCACAAAAAGATTTGTAGAAAAGGCAAGTTTGGAACTGAAGTTCAGGAATCCTTAGGTAAGTTCTTGTCTTTGTATCCCACTTCTCAGAGTCAGAAAATATGGATTGAGTAAGTTTGCTATTTCTTTTAGAGCATTTTTTCTGAGTTTAATATTTGGTTAAATAGACTAGAAAGTGAATTCACTAAACTGAAAGTTTAAGATCATTATTGTGACATCCAACCAAAAAGATAAATAATTTACATTCACCTCAAATCTGCTTTATTAATTTATACCACAGGAAAATCAATTTCAGCACTTAGTTAAAGCAGCTTCACATCACATTAAGGATTTCTTGTTTAATCATTCATAGAATCATACAATCACAGAATGCTTTGGGTTGGAAGGGACCTTAAATAAAGTTCATCCAACTCCAACCCTTGCCACAAGCAGGGAACCCTTCCACCAGAGCAGGTTGCTCCAAGCCCCGTGTCCAACCTGGCCTTGAACACTGCCAGGGATGGGGCAGCCACAGCTTCTCTGGGCACCCTGTGCCAGTGCCTCAGCACCCTCACAGGGGTTCTGCCTAA